>CAJFCJ010000076.1:103074-138252 GCA_904063045.1 Dimorphilus gyrociliatus
ATTTGACTCAAATATTTCCCTTCTTCCAGACTGTAATCCGGTAAACCAGTATAAATGCAATGAAGAGTGTTTCCCAAGAACTATAGTTTGTGACCAAATCCAGAATTGTATTTCTTCAGGAGATGAACAGGAAGATATTTGCAAAAACTTAATCCATCCAAATTCTTATACAGATAGAGATTTTCATTATAGCTCTTTTGGAAATGTTTATGTTAAAATTCCAAATATTTATAGATTTGCCCTAACAGAAAATAAAACCTGTAAAATTGGTTTCTATAAATGTATATTTCAAGAATTTTGCATTTCAATTGAGTTGCTTTGCGATGGAATTAATCATTGTTTTTTAAAAGATGACGAAACTAGTTGCGGTAGATAAAAAAAATCAATCAAAACAAACCAATGTGAAATATAATTTTTTTAAGAAAACTTACATTTTTATGGTTATTTCAAATGTCAAAATCAGAGTTATTTTCTAGAAATATCAAGGATTTGTGACGGTATCGTTGATTGTCGGCTTGGAAGCGATGAAATTTTTTGTGGAAATGAATCAGAATTACCTAAAAATTGTTTACAATTGTTGCCTTTTGAATTGGAATGTCAACTTTTACAAACAAAAGAAAACAAAAATAAACTAAGTGTTGTCCCAGAAATTTTTTTAACTGATTTTTTCAAAAGAGTCAACATTTATGGAAATTTCAATATAAAAAATAAAAATAGATTAATTAATTTAATTATTTTAAAAATTGAAAACAACTTCCGGTTGCAAAATCATAAATTATCAATTCCAAATCTGGTTTTCCTTTCTTTAAAAATGAATAACATTACAAACTTGAATTTCATCATAGATAAATATCATAATAATCTTTTACAATATCTTGACGTATCCCATAATCCAATTTATTCAATTCAAGAATTAAATAGTCTGTTTAGTAAATTTCTGCTATACTTGGATATTTCATATACAAAAATTTCAGTATTATTAAATCACCATTTTAATGGCACAACTCATATAAAAGTGTTTAGAGTTAAACATTGCAATATAAAAAAAATTGAATTAAACAATGCAAAGTTTTTAGAAAGTTTATTTGAATTGAATTTTCAACATTCAAAATATTCTTTTAATATTGAGTTTCCTTTTCAAAAAATGACAAATTTAAAAATTTTCTACGCAAATAATTTTCGTATTTGTTGTAAAATTTGGAAAGTAATAGGCAATTTTGTAAAATGTCAACCTTCTACTTCACTATTTAGTACATGTTCAAATATTTTAAGTTCAAATTTATTGAAATATATGTTTTGGGGTTGTGGATTAATTGGGAATATTGCCAATATATTTTCATTATTTGTCATTATATTTTCAAAGTTTAAAGGAAAATTTTACAAGTGTAGTTTAACAATTGGAAATTGTTTCACCTCTGTCTATATGATTTTGATTTCAATTGTTGATTCTTACTATAATGAACGATATTTGGAGAATGAAAAGTATTGGAAAAATAGTATTTTATGCCAATTTTGCGGTGTTTTAATGACTTCCGGTTTACTTATATCCAGTTGTAGCCTATTGTTTATGTCAATTGACAGAATTTTAGTGATAAAAAATCCATTTCAAATTTCAAGATTTTCAGATTTTTCAATAATAATATCAATTTTAATTATTATTCTTAGTTGTTTACTAAGTCTCTTACCAGTTTTCATATATAAAGTTTCAATTTTTTGTTCTTTTGCTTTAAATAGATTATAATAGGCAACTTTTCTTTTTTTCCAGGATTATCATTCTCAATATTCAATTTGTTTTAATATTCAAATTGGTGGTAAAAATTTTACTGGATGGATATTTTCAACTATTGTTTTTGGTTTTTTTGAATTTTTAATAAATTTAATAACTTTAATAATTAATTTAATCCTATTAAAATAATTATTAAATCATTAAAAATGAAAAATAGTATTAAGAATAGAACTGTTAAAAAATCATTTGTTTTTGCTATACTAACAAATGTTTTATGTTGGTTTCCACTTTCAATTTTAGGTTGATATAACATTTTTTTTTTAAAAAAAACAAAAGTAAACTTTTTTGTTTTTTTTTTTTTGTCAATAGTTTTTTCATCAACACTAAAAGAATTGACATTGCGTAATAACGCTAAAGTTTTACTTGTTATATTCCTTATTCCTATTAATTCTGTAGTAAATCCATTTATCTTTACAACAACTTCAATATATCAATTTTATAATATAAAGAAAGATGAATTATTAAAGAGAGGGTTTGATAATTTTTTTTCTCTATTTAATCATATAAAAAATTATCCTACTACTAAACAGGAAGGAGAATGTAGAAGATGTTGAATTGGCAGTTAGAAAAAAATGTTAGTAGGCCTAGTTTTGTTTTTGTCAATTCACCTATCAATTAGAAATTTAATTTTTTTTTAGTTATCTCATGCTTAAATGATTATGATGATTTTCATATATGTTTTACACAACTATTTAGAAGGTTACCATCTTCCAACTCCTCAATAGAGTACTATTTATTTAAAGATAACAACTATTTTCAATGTATTAAACAAATTTCGATTGCCTGTTGCTTTTTACATTCACAACTGGTATCATTTGGAGGATTATTAACATTGGATAATATCATTTATCATGTAAAATAAATACAAAAAAAATGAAAGAAAAAAAAATTTTTTTATTTTTTAGACAGAAAAACGGAAATTTTATGTTTATTGGAAAAAGTATAAAATTTTTGGTAATTTTCATGAAATTAATGATATTTATGCATTTGGAAAATTCATTCAACATATTCTATATTTGAGAAAACAACTTTTAAATTAGCAAGAAATTTCTGAACAAAAAAAGTTTTCTCTGATTATTTTCTAAAATTTTTTCTTTTTGTCTTTTGTATGATTCTTTTGATATAATACAAAACTTTTTTCTGTTGGTATCAGATAGTGTTTAGTCATATCTCAACTGAATGTTTGCAATTTTAGGTTACTTATTGTATACTGTGTAAATTAGTAAACACAGAACAATTGCTCATTTTTTAAACAATATACTCAGGGCTATGTTTAGTATTTGTTTTTTTTTGTTGATTTCCTACCTACAAGACCTACGGTGTTTTCATCTCTTTCATAATTTATATAATACTCTTTAGGGTCAGTTACTGAAATGTTTTAAAGAGGTTTTAGGGTCAGGTATCCAAAAATGGTGTCGATTAAGGCATAACAAGTATATTTGAAGCTTTGATAATTCTTTGTATTTGGTCTCAAAAGTATATACTGGTCCCATCAGGCGTACGCAGAAAAGACTATACTGCAACAGAATCCAATGGAAGATAATTCACCTTTCCACTCACTCAATGTACAAAGAAGAACTGAAACAGTTCTTGATATTTTCAATAGGCTTGTTAGTGTTATACTGTCAGCATCATTCCATTTCTTTGAAATATCACCCAATACTGCACCCAGGCGCAGCAAACACATATGGGGTCGACAGAAAACGTCCACAACTGAGAAATTTCAAGACTAGATTTTGGATTGAGAAATGGTTAGGAAGAAGAAGACAGCAACTGATATATACTTAGGAGGGTCTCCTCTAAGGGTTAGGGTTAGGGTAAAAGCACTGATTTGTGGACGTTTTCTGTCGCATCCATTTTAAAATTTTAAGGATAAGGGTCCTTTGAGATTTTCATCCCGAAGTGTGGAGATTTTGTCCAAATTATTCTTTTTATAACTCTGAATACTAACAAACTACCAAAACCCTTTTTTTTTAATTCAGTAAATTTAAAGGAAATCATAGCAGAGCAGGAAAAAAGAACTGTGAGAAGAAGATAATATGTGGAATTTTATGACATAGTTCCTGATGTGCAAAACCAGATTCAATAAAATTTGTAAACAATTCCTTTTTCAAATTTTTCTTCAACTTATTATTGGATGATAATATTTTCCTTGTTCTGCTAATTCCAAATCAGATTGTTTTTCAAACAAAGTTGATGGTGAGAGTGGTTGCTGAAAACAAGTGTCTGTTAAAAAAATACAACTATTTATCTACTTTTGAAAAAAATTCACAGTATTCAATATATATATATATATTCTAAAATTATGTTTGTTTTCTTTATGAATGAAAATAATTTTTTCCCAAATTTCTATAGTATTTAAAAAGAAATTTGCAGAATGAAGAAATAGCGAAATTGACCTTTCATAACTTTCAATATATTGTCTTGGAATTTCCAAATACATTGCCAAATTATTATTAAAATCAGTTTTATCTTTTGAATAAAGTATATGGCACATGTTATTCTTGAACAATTCCATTTCTGATGTAGCATTCAATAAAAATGAATAACTCTTCAGAGGAATTAGTGTCTTTATTAATTGTTTGTTTTTATTGAAAGAGGAAATAAATGTATCAATAGTTTTATCATTCTGGAAGAGAAAACACATTGTTTGAATAGAAGAATGTAATGATTTCAAAACCAGCTTTGTATGATTGTAGTATTTTGCTAATTTCATTTTCTGATTTTGTTCTTACTAAATTAAGAGCATCTATTAGCAGATATTTGTATTTGTCGACATTAGAATTGTCAGTGACATTAAAATATTTTGCTGAATGAATGGAATGAATGAGAAGACAAATAATTGAATAAATTACTAATATATAATACCTATAACTTGTGAAATAGACTTAGTAATTTCTTTTACAATTGTACTCTATTGTAGTTATATTGCTGGAATAGGGTTTGTAAAGGTTTTTTGTTGACTATGTTGAAAAAGAGAAACATAATTCTCACATTTCAAGAGTGCCAATTGATTTTGGGTAGCAGTCAAAGAAAAAATACACACCAAAATCAACATTTTAAGAAATTTCAAACAGAAAAATTCTTCTTTTCAAAAAATTTTAATAATTAATATTAAAGTTAATTTTTACATGACAATCTTAAAGATATACCAGTTTATATGTGAACATAAAAACAGAATTTGACAGTGCTATAACTTTTAAACTGTAACGGATAATTTAGTTCTGTAAAATGATTTTTGATTTTTATATAACAGTGTTAAAATATAACCTTCAAAGAAAATCATAGCTCAGTTATTACTTGGCTAATTTTGATAAAATTTGAAGCAAAATCATTGGTTCTGAAATAGATTTTGTAACTAAATGACAATCAGCTTATTGTGGAAACTATTTCTCCCAACAATCCAAAAAATTGGAACCACATTATATTGAAACTGAAGATGAAATCTCCATTGAAAATGAAAATGTTCAAAATAATGAAAAGTTAGCCAATCTAGCCAAAATGGATGTTGAAGATGTTTCTGATGTATCAGAAAGTGCCGTTTGGAAAACTTTACAAATTAATTGATGCTGCCTTGATGATGCTAATCACCACTACTATGTTAAAAAATCCAACATTTAGTATGGCAAATTAAGTTTAAATTTGGCATGATTTCAACAGATATCACTTTTGTTTACTTTATTTCCACAAAAAGGTTGTATCATATTTTGAAAACATAAATTAAATTTTTTGGGCGCAGGAGAAAACATTCACCAGAGGTGTACTTTGTTGTATTTTAATTATAGGAAATTCTGCTTCTTCAGAACGGTATTCATCATTTCCAATCATTTATCAACTCACCAAAGTACTCAAACAAATAAAACCTTTTTAAGTTTGTGCACAATTAGACTTAAGAAATGTAATTTTGAAAGAAATTAATCAACAAAACACCAGTATTTTGTGCAAAGAATATGTATTGTGTAAATGAGTTTTTAGTTCTAAATAAGCAAGTTTAAACAGCCAGCTAATCATTAGAGAACTGAACTGACAAGCTGGGGAAATGCATTTCCTTTTATGATGGTCTTATAATTCTCAAGTAACAAAAATATGAAAGCCTGTCATATCAGACATATAAAATATAATCTTCAGATTAGGTCCATGTGGCATTCAATACATTTTATCTTTCTTTGTCATGAAATACACCTGGTAAACCAGAGTTTGATATCTACAAGTTTTCCCAAAAGCAGAGCTTTAGTTTGCTAACTAGTATAACTCCAAATAAGGTTTCTCATTTTATAGTAAACAAATTATACATAATTTTTTCTATTTCTTTTAAAAATGATAAAACTTGCTCTTGGAAAAAAGGGATGAGTTATCCCAAAAAGGGAACAATTTTTTCCAGGGAGAAGTATTCCCGGACCTGATAAAGGAGAGGAATGAAAGTAGAAATAAATATATATTGTATATTGAGAATACAATTCCACATAAATGCACACAAACAGATATTGATACGTCTATAAAGAGGAAACTGCAGGAGAATAGTATGCAAGTGAGTGACTGTCAAAAAAACTGGTAACAAAGTTGAAATCTTATGGTCTTATAATTCTCAAGTAACACAAAAATGTAGTTTAAACAGTTGGTCAAATTGATTAATTAAGATTTCTCTTTGTTTGTTTAAAAATTTGTTATCTGATAATGACAAATTTTCATATTTTCACTTGAATTTTCAAATGCTTTGACATAAACAGCTTGACAATATTGTAATTTACAACCACATGAATATGTACAAAATGAGTTGTCATCTCCAGATATTAATAAACAACTGAGGAATTTTGCATTGAATATTGGGTCAGGTTGAGGATCCTCTGCAACATATACTAAAATTTCAGCTGTAGGTAATTCTTCCGTTTTGTTACACACTTTTTGAAATGATGTCCTGAAATTTCAATTTCAAAATCAGGATATAAATGATCAACAGATGGCCATGGTATTCTTAAGGTAAATTCATTTGCTAAAGTGACATCAATGCAAGTTTCAGAGTCTTTATTATCAGTAATTCATATCAATTTTTCGTCCTTTTGTCTATTGGTGTCTTTAAATATTGGTCCATCAAAACAGCTAAAAACATAATTATTATATTTGATTGAATTGGAAGAGAGGTCACAAGTATTATCATTTTTAGTGGTACATCGGATTGGACGATAATCATTTACATAAACAAAATATTTGCAATAATTCTCCGATTGGCATTTATCTCTACAAGCATATAGATCTGGCTCAGCAAATTCATTGTTTGAACCACAGTCTGATGCAAAACAAGTTATTGACTTGAATGCAACTCTGTCATAGGAAACACTTGCAGAATTACCCTGAGCCATGCATACTTGAGAACTTAAAACACACTCAATAGTTTGAAAATTGTAACTAAAACATTTGCAATTTGACAATGATAAACATTTTGCAGAACATTCTTCCAGACTTACAGAAATGTCAACTTTCAAAATTGTTGTGAATTGTGCTTTTCTTCTGGAAAACAGTTTTTATCCATGTGATTTTAAAACTAATAGATTTGCCTAATAAAGAATACATAGACTCTAACTTAATCATATATTCAATAATCCATTTCTATTGCTTGTCATTGTTTACGTATTATTGCTTTTTGATCTTTTCAAAAATCCATATTCAGTTTTTTATTTAAGTACAATTTGAATCAATAAATTACTGTTACAGCATTTTAATTTATTCAAACTTTAACTTAGTACTTTTTTGAAAGAATAACTGAATGATTAACAATAGCCTTTAAAGTTCTTCTAAAAGAATACACTGGATGGCGCTTACCAATTGATTTATTCATTAGGTTTTAGAGTTGTAATATTATGCCAAAATAATTCATCATCATTAAAAAGTTGCACAAATTTAAATTCAGAAGTAAAATAAAAAAAAATTTACTTTCAGCAACAATTGAAGATTGACTTTGCTTTATATTTTTGCCAAAAAAAACACATAAATCATTAATCTGAGTCATATTCAAGCTCTATAGAATTTCTTGATAATTGAAATTTATGATAAATACCAAGAATACCATTTCTAATATTTGGATTTGATGTTAGATTTATTCTTTTTAGTTTTGGACATTTCGCTGCCAGATTCCCAATATCAACACATATTTTCTCATCTAAATTACAATCGGATAAATGAATTTCCTGTAGGGTGTCTGCGGAATACATCAATCCTTTACATATTTTAGACAAACCCTCTCCCATATTTCTGTTCATTGTTAAATCTATTGTTTGAATTGTAGAGAAATTCTTCAGACCTTTTCCAATATCTTCACATAATTCCTCATTCAAATCGCAATAACTAATAATAAAATCTTTTAAACCAATTGATAATTGAGAGAGGTGATGAAAAAATGAGGAAAATGTAAGTCCATTATGGTATTTGTCTGTCAAATGTATAGTTTCAACTTTTGAGGATTTACATAATAACATTCCAAAATTTCTCCACAAAGCTTCATTTGCAATAAAGCTACAGTGAAACCCTACTGCTTGTTTTTTACGAGACATATTAATCCATTTAAAAAGAAATGAAATTCCATCTCGAAGACCACTATTGCCTACTAGATTTATTGAGGGATTATTGGACAGTTTACTTCTCAATAGATGTTTAATATAAAACCAAATATTCCCATCTAGGCCACAATATGAAAAATCAATTTCCTTTAGAGAATGACACAATGTTTCAAGCCCCATCACAAATTTTTGAAATGGAATGTTTTAATTTTGAATTCTTTGATAGTTTAATGATTTGAATGTTTGTACATTTATTCAAAAGATTTCCCAAACTCTGGCACATATTCTCATTTAAATTACATTCTACAAAATTGATTTCCCTTAAAGTATCTGATGCTTTCTCAAGCTTATCGCAAATAAGCAAAAAATCATTTTCTGTATATAGATTCATACTCAGGTCAATTACTTCAAAGTGGCAACCTAAAGCTGAGAAGTCATCAATACATTAAAGGATATTCTTGGAGGAGAGGCAGCCTCTAAAACCAACTTCTTTAATGACTTTTGAAGACATTTGAAGCTTTCTCAAAATAGCTGCTAGTTCAATTGATCCATTTTCATTTTCATTTAGGCGTATTATGTCAAGATGTTGACAATTTACTAACAAATTTCCAATATGAAAATACAAAGTTTTGTCAATATGGCACTTTGAAAAAGTGAGTTCTCTTAAAGAATTTGAAAATGATAACAGAACTCGACATATATCAATTGATTCATCAGCTGGAAAAGAACTGTCAATTATAATGACCTTTTCAACTTTAGAACATTTTATCAATACACTCTCTAACAGTTTTCTCTCTTTTTCATCCATGGTCAAATTTTCAATTTTGATTTCCTTAAGAGTATCAGACCACTTAGAAATCACATTATAAACACTTGATAGCCAAACATTATCATTCCATATGTATCTTAGATGTATTGTATCAATTGGAAATTGATCAGTTAAATCCATTAAGGAGTTGACAATATTTAATTCATCCAAAGAAACACACAAGATGCTATCATTCACTTTTTTTAGAATAATGAATACATCTCTTATCCTGTCATGGAAACAGGAGAGTAATGATTGAATATCATCATTTCCATTAAGTTTTATTGTTTCAAAAGTTGAAAAATTTGTCGACAAATTCCCAGTATATAACTTTATCTGTATATAGAATTTGTTTTGTTCATAATCTACTCTTTCTAACGATTTCGATGAGTTGTGTAGACCTTTACCAACAAGTGTCCGGATAAAATATCTATATAAAGTTTAGGGCTAGGAAAAATTCAATTTCATTATTTTTAGTCTATGTTAAGGCCAAACAGAAGGTTAAGGACGGAAAAGGAGAAAAAATGTTAACCATTTTTGGGTTAATGTTAGGGTAAAAATACAAAACACGGGATTACATCTTGTGTTTATCAATTGAAATATAAAATTAAATCTATTTAACATTCAAACAACATGGCGTCGAATAGTTTATTTCGAAAAAGATTTGACTTGATAAGAATGAGGAAGCACTAGAAACTCTGAGCAATACTGAAAGATTGAACTAAATTTCTGGTGGAAAATCCAGACATTGAAAATTATAACAGAAGAAGATAATGAAGAGAAGAGATATGTCATTATCTAAAGAACAGCATTCTGAGTTCTCAAGCTTGTCTAGCCCGAGGTGCCACTAATAGCACCTCTTCATACCAAAGAGTCGGGTTCCAATCAATTCACTTGCTTTAATTCAAACTGTGGTGTTAAAAATGAGCATGATACTATAGATATACCTGGCTGTAGGGATTTTTGCGCTACTGAGGGCTGTGATTACTTTATGAATGTCCATGACGATTGAACAAAGAGATGTACTACTAGTGATAATTTTCAATGTGAACTTTATCTAGACTAGGCCCAGATGGACAATTCTATATTTACATGTTTTAGTGGTCCTATCCTATAAGATATCATCACTCAAGAAGATCCAAAATTAGTAGCTGGTACTGATAGCAAAGTACCAGAAACTTGTTTTGATGTTGCCTTGAAGTTGGAATTTAGTCTACGAATACCTTGGCCATCTGTTGACAATGTCAATCATGATTTTGAAATTGAAATTTTAGGATACAATTTCAAAAAGTGTATTGATAGATTAGACATTTTGTAACCAGCTGGAATTTCTGTCTATCTTCCAGTAGGTACTCAAGTTGATCTAATTTTTATGGATCATTTTTAGGTTGTTCATTAGTATCTGGTGACAATAACTCCATCTGAAAATATTAGTGTAGCTGTGAAATATTTTCAGGCGGTGTATATAAAAGCATTCGACGATATAGACGAAAATATGAGAGTTTGTTTTCAACGATCCTGATTTTTCAACGGATTGTCTAATTTATGCAAGATATTCTAATTAAGGGTTAACTAAGATTAACTAGTTAATCCTTATTGTGTTATTACTCTTTTCTCACAATATAATGTAGTTTTCTCCAAAAAATTGCAAAACATTCTTGAATAAATGGTTTTAAAATATCATCAACATTAATTAGGCAACATTCTTGTTTGTTTCTCTCTAATTTTTTTCCCTTTATTAATTTGTTATCAATGTCAATTGATATATAATTTGATCCAATTTTACCATCAGATTGAACTTGTGAGTGAAATTTAAATGTCTTTTTCCCAATATCACCAATAAGTCCATCCATTTTGTCATAATCTTTTGGTGAAAGTTTAAAACTTGTATCCAAGTGAATTTCAGATAAACATTGGATGGATTTCTGTATTTAAATTATTTTTTCTGCATGTTCTAAAGATTTTATAAAGATATGATTTCCATTGATCAAACATTCAATTTTTTTTTATTCAAAAGTGAACCAACTTTAGATACTACAACAGTACTATCATAAGGTAGCAGGTGAAACCGTACCCGAGTGAAACCGTGCCCATAAAAATATTATATTTTTTTAATTTTATTATTTAGAATTATAATAATGGAACCTACAAAAATAAAAACATTGTTGAAATATAAACTGACAGCCATTTTAAAAATGAAGAAACTGAAGTTAACTTTCACTTTGGAAAGAATTTACTTTGGAAGTTAAGCTTTTTTTGATAATTATATTTGGGC
This sequence comes from Dimorphilus gyrociliatus, assembly GCA_904063045.1. Taxonomy (NCBI): domain Eukaryota; kingdom Metazoa; phylum Annelida; class Polychaeta; family Dinophilidae; genus Dimorphilus; species Dimorphilus gyrociliatus. Next base: position 114,495 of record CAJFCJ010000076.1, read on the forward strand.
AAAGATTATCATTTTAGATTTAACAGAGGTAATTTCATGTGGATTGTAATCTAGATTAATGTTATATTCATATTTTGAATACATGTTTTTTAATTTTGTGAAAAAATCCAATTTATTTGAAAAATAATTTTCAGCCATTTTGAATAATTGTAAGTATACCTTTCCAATACTCATTTCAAATCAAAATATTATTGTTCTTTTATTGATGTGTTCAATAATATTATTTTTCATTTATTCACTAATTACATTTAATATTTTCAGTCTGGTATAGAGAATTATTCATAAAACATGTCAGTCAAATGTAAGAATTGTAAGCTTTTTGTATATGAAAGACAGAAGAAAATGTCTTGTGTGCTTTGCAATGAAATTATTCATCAAAAATGTGTCATAAGTATGATTCTATATTCAATATGGCATTTATAAATATTCAGCTATTTCAATCAGATTCTAAGGTGTCAGTTTGTCTTGATTGTGAAAAAAACAGATTCCTTCTTCAGATGAAGAGACCAGACTATCAAATTGTAGAAACTGGTGATGTGTATGGAAAATTACAAAATTCAACTAATCTTCAAAATGAAGATGGAGAAAGTCACCAAGTTTCAAATGAGCCAGAGTTTTGTGATGATGGCAATTTTGATAACTGTCATATGAATGGAAATGAAATGAATGAAAATTTAAATGAAGATGTGGTTGTAGATGCAAATGAAGGTGTGATGGATGCAAATGTGAATGACAATGGAATATTGAGCAATGAAAATATTGAACACTTGCAGGAACTGATCCATGACAACTTTCAAATAGTTAAAGGTGGAAGTCAAAAATATTTATATTTTTCCCATTTTTGGTAACAAATCTGGCTGCAGTTTTATAACCTTTTAAGAGCATTTGTTTATTCTTTTCCAAAATTCATATTCAGATTTGAATTGTGGACTGTCATATACCAGGTTTTTGGTAAGGTGGCACGAATACAACAGAAAACGTCCACAAATGAGTGCTTTTACCCTAACCCTAACCCAGCCCTTAGCTGTACTTAACCTTTTCCATTACCCCTAACCTTTAGAGGAGAACCTCCTAACTACAAATCAGTTGCTGTTTTCTTCTGCCTAACCATTTCTCAATCCAAATTTTTGTCTTGAAATTTCTCATTTGTGGACGTTTTCTGTCGACCCCAGGTGGCACATGTTCTCAATTGAGCTGAGATTGATGCCCTTTGCTGGCCATTCAAGAGAATGGATTTCTTTCATTTCAAAGGCTCTTTTAATCGTCCATCCTTACACAAATAGAATCTCCAGTTCGTCCACAAAATACTAACCTTTTACAATGCATTTGTCTCCTTTACAGCATATTACACACTACACTCTGTTTTTCCATCTGCAGTCTTGCAAGTTTCATTTGAACATCCTCTAATATATTCTATCTGATCAGAGATTGCAGTTCTATATGCCCAACAATCTCCAATGGAACAATCATTAATTTGCATTTTAGATGTATTATTGTTAATACTGGAAATCTCTTTTCCACAATCAGCTTTATTTCCTTTGCGCTTATAAAAGAATTGAATGAGATAAGAGACATTTGTTTACCCATTCTTTCTTACCCTTTACAAATTCTACAAGAATGTTTTCTCTTTCTAATTGACAATTTGAGGCTAAATTTTGTAAATTTATATCCACTGAACAATTGATAATACTATGAAGAATATTTTCCATCAACAATGGAGAAATTCATAAATGGGTTAATTAATGACCAATTTCTTTTGAATATTGTAAATTATGAACTGCATAGCCAACTTTATAAATTACACCTGGAATTTGTTGTTGACCAATTGAAGGAACTGCACTAAAAGTGACAATATTCATAATAATATGTGTCTGTTGAAAGCCTATCCTGGTAGATAACGACTTAAAAATTTTATCTTTTGCATATTCTCTGAACTTATATAGGCCTATAGATTTTTATAAGAACTTTAAAAGCCTTGGTTTTCTCTCCATATGTTGTACTCATGTTTAAGTTATATCCTTAAGTATTTACCAGAGAATGATCCTGAACATATTAGTTAATAAATGACCAAATAGCTTTCAAGTTAAAACATGAAGCAAAACGTATGGGTAAGCCAGATATAACTTCAAGAATAGCTTTATTAGAGCTAAAGACTTGAGATACCTGTAGAAGAAGATATAGAGGTTGTTTACAACATGAAGAAATGACAACTTCATTCATCATATTTTCTCTACCCGTGGAAAGATAGCATTGGTGTAATTTTAATAGTTAAGAATACTATTACCCATTATTCTTTCTTGAGTACTTTTCTCATACTTCACATACAAGCTTTAAATATGAATTAAATATTATTTTTGGGGTTGGGTGCAAAAGCACCTAATAGGTCTCCCTAAACGTTATAGGTATAGCTTCTTTAATAAAGAACATAAGGGTTCTAGTATCACATAAGGCAATGAGCTCTCTTCCATTGTGGTTTTTCATTCCAAATTGAAAATGTTCTCTCCCTTTTACCTGAAATGTTCAAGTTTGTCCTCTCTAAGGTTAAAGATTGCCACTGTTCCTTTAGAAGTTTCTCTATCAGTGGGTTCCTTAGGTTTAGTATGTATCAGTCTGTTGAAGGTGCCTCTTTCCATTCCTGTGTCTCCCATTCTTTGATGTGGTTGAAATCTATTTTGGGTAAAATTTATGTTTGGATTAATTAGCTTGTTGTCTAATCTTCTTTTAAATTGTTTGAATTCCTTTTCATCTTCTTTTCATCTTCTTTTCTTGCATTGTCAAAAACTTTTAAAGATTGTTCAGCATTGGAGGATGTTGATTTTACTACAAATTTTTGGGAGATCAATCTACAGAGAATATGAAATATAGCCAAATATCAATATCTGCATCAACATTTAAAAAGCAATACTTTTTTTCCCCACTAAAGAAACAAGAAAAGAAATCAGACATTGTTTCTTGACATTCTCTTTATGATTATATTCTTCAATATCTGAGTATTTAATTTTATATTATTTTTGATTTAAGACTACTCTGCAATCAAATTCATTTTCTCAAAGTTTATATAGCTGTTTGGACTTTTCATAATTAACCAATTTAGTTTTTTTATGACGAATATTTTTGATTGGTATAAGCCAATAACAGTGTCAAAATGGAACATTAAAGAGAATCCATATCTCAGCAAACCACTGGACCGATTTTGATCAAATTTGAAGAAAAATTAATGGCAAGAAATAATATTAACAAATGGTTATATTTTTCTTACATGAAATAAATAAATTGTAAGTTAAATATTGAAAACATTATTTTTTTTGTGAAGAATATTTTTTTCTATACATTTAAAGGCTGAAGAAAATTTATTTTTTGCTACAATTTTTTGATGGGTAAGAAAAAAAGATGAAGAAAAGAACACATCACTGCATATTTAAATAATATATATATATATATATATAAATTTTATGTGTTTTTTTTAAATATTAGTTGGGGTAATTACTTAGTATTATTTTTCTTTTAAAAATATATGTAAAAAAAATTGTCCACTGTGATTTAATAATTTAATATTTCTGCCCAAAGCATTTAAGTATTAATTTTAAATATAAGTAATTTATGGAATTAACTAAAGTCAAGTTTTGAAGGAGAACTAAACTACTTTGTAAGTTTAAATTAACTTTGTTTGACAAGAGTGAATGTATTCAATAGTTAATAGTTGTTTTGTGAGTGCTTGCATATTATGTAATAAGGTGATCAATGGAAAGATCACCAAAAGCCTTTTCAATTGTTTGGTTAATTAAATTGTTTACAGAAAAAAACTCTTAAACAAGAAGATATATATAAATATAACTGGGTTTTTTTAATATTCAATAAATCAGTCTGAGGTTTGACTTTGGAAAATTGGTTTACTTTTTTCTGGAAATTTTTTTGTAAGTTGTACAAATACACTTAGAAATTATTCTAAAAATTTTTTTTACACAGCATTACAATGGAAATTAATAGATGGTGTATTGCAATTTTTGAAGATCCTACTCAATCAATTGATTTTACTGAAAAAAATTTAAAACTTCAAATTAGTTTTCTATTTCATTGTTACTACAATGCCTACTATAGCAGATTTCATGTAACTTTTGATTCTGCTATCTGTAAACAATTCTTTAAGTATCAATTATTAAGAGGATGTTGTATTAAAGAGGCATTAGCTGACCCTTCAGAAAATGTGGAAGAGCTAAAAGTTATTTTTAAATATATTCAAAAACTAACATCTGTATCAAAAAAATCTATGAGAAAATTTTATAAAAAGCAGTTAGACTTAAAAAATTATAGATTCTTAAAAGATTTAATGAAAACAGTTAAAGAGGAGGATGCTTTTAAAAATATTTTGGACTTTTATGAAAAGAAAGTGTTAAATATAAATAAAAAAAATTGGAAATCATTGGAGAAAGAAGTGATAAAGTGTTCAGCAACTGGAAAAAAAGTTACTTAAGTTCTATAATGACTGCCATGCTCCAACTCCATCTAAAGAAACAACAGCAACAACAACCAACCCTATCCCTCAATCATCTGCAACTGAAAATGAAATGGAAAATGAAACAACTCCAGCAGAAAACACAGACATTATTGTACCTGCACAGCCAACTGCTACTACTGCAAGAAGATTTTCAGAGGAAACAACAATTATTGAACATAGACAACAATCTGGAATTGAAACTGTTACACCACAACTATTTGAATCAAGATAAGAATATTTTCAAGAACAAGAAATGGCTATATCAGCACTGCAGTCAGAATTGGAACCACTTACAACAGAAATTGAATCTGCACAACCAACAACTGGAATTGAATCTGCAGCACTATCAACTGGAATTGAACCTGCACCACCAACAACTGGATTGGAATCTGAGTTACCATCTACAAATTGTGAAAATATTGAGGAAATGCATATGGAAATCTACAATCAGATGGGTCTTGGGGAGAATTTGGAAGTTGGAGAAATGATGCAGTTGGATGAGGATGTCCAGAATGATGATGCTGTAAGTAGACAGGATTTTTTTTTAAAGAGTTGCAAAGAAAGAATGAAAGGAAATATAAATTATGTTAATTATTCCAAGAACAATCAATACTTTCAATGATCCTGATTTTTCACAAAAAACTCAACAGAACTTCCTTAAAGAAACAAAACCTTTCCATGATATTTTATCAGATTATACAATTTTAACAAATGATTTTCTAAAATTAGAAAATGGTAAATTCTTAAAGGCTAAAAATATGCTAAAAATTGATAAAAGCTTTCAGGTGTTTAGTATTGAAAATTTAACAATTCAAGATGTCTTTTGTATAATTAAGGGATGGAATTTAACAACAAATATTTTAATTTACTTGAAAAATATTTCTGTAGATTTTGATATAAAAAAAGCAGTAAAGCAATTGCCTTTTTCCAATCATCATTTATTTTTTGTTAAAAAATCATTTAACAAGGAGATAACAAATGATTTAAAATTATTATAATGTAAATTTATTTCTGCACCAAATGAATTGTGTAAAAGAGGAAACAGCTTTTATCAGAATGATGAAGGAGTTTATTAAAGTAGCACATTAATAACATATAGCTTATATATATATTTTCTTGAAGTTTTTTTCTTATAAAAAAATATTGTATTTTTGTCTATGTCTAATGTATTTTCATGTTTTTCATTTTGCAAATAAATTTGAAAATTTGAAAATTTTGAAAAAAAAAATCTTGTTTTTTTTTGATAATACAAAATACTTGGAGTGAGAAAATTATTTAAACATTGTACAAAGCAAAAGAAAAAATAATCACCTATTGACCCATTCATCTAGACATATCACTTTCACTTGCAAACAGATTAAACAAATTATGTAACATTATGTAAGAGTGAAAGTATTGTTTCCTAACCTTTGTTTAACCTTTGACTTGTTGAGGATTGTGAAATTTTTCAATTTTATATATACTTATATACTTTTATTTGAATTTAAATATACAAGAATCTACCTTAACTATGTCTTTTGTTACTTTTCTATTTATTGTAAGATATAAATTGCTTAGATTTTGAAAATTTGAAAATATTTTTTTGACTATAATTCTTTATATATTTGGTATCAAATTAAAGTATATTTTGTCAGGAATTATTATTGATATATATAACTTTATTATTATTTTCAAAAAATAAATTATTTTAGAAAATAAATATTTAACATTATTTCTTTTTAATTCCAAAGTTGACTAATAGGTGGAGGTGGTGTAGGGTAAGAGCCAATCACAGTAGAGAAATTCTCAACAGCCAATCAGCACCCAGCTTTCATCAGTGTAAGAAAAATTATGGACCAGGAAGGTTCATTTCCCAACAAGCCTTTATTGAGGTAGGATGTCTGTGCATTTTTTCAAAGAAAATTTTTTAATTGTGATTTTTGTGTTTTTGTGTTTCATGTTTCTACCTGGACTATTACCACTACGTATGGACCAGTGCTTGGAGAATACATTTGTTAACTACAACTTCTTTAAGGTTATGTACTAATGTAATTAGGTTGTAACTTAAATAAATTTAAGTTTAGGATTTAAATTGTAAATGGTAAAAAAAAAGTAGGAAACTTAAGTTTAGGTTAGGGATCAGTAATTTAAAGGTAAATTAAAGTGTAACTTGTATATTTAAAGTAAAATCTTCTTTTAATAAGTAGGGTTTCTTGCATTTTGAGTTGTAATCTTTTTTTGAGGTAACCACTCCTAATGCTAATTTTTTAAGAGTTCCTTAGGATAGGATTTGTAGGATTTCCTGCATTGTTGAGTCCTAATCTTTTTTTGAGGTGAGTACTCTCAATGCAATTTCTTTTGGTTTTAGGTTAGGTTAGGCTGTGTAAGGTTTTCTGGCATTTTTGAGTTTTAATGCAAATTTTTTTCAATTTCTTTTAAATTAGGCTATATAAGGTTGTTAGCAAACTGGGTTTTAATCCTTTTTTGGGGAGACTACTCTTTTTGCAATGTTTTTCTGGTATATTAGGCTTTGGTATTTAGGCTGATTTATAAATTTTAAGATAGGTTTAAAGGTTAAAAAATATTTGAGGTTTAGGTATGACAACATGAATTTTGATCCTGTATGGGAAAACTATTCCATGTTGATGAAAGGGTTTTTTATTTAAAACAAATTAATTTTAAGTTTAGGTATTACAAAAAAAATTGTATTGTAAGGTTGGTGCAAACTGGGTTGTAATCTTGTTCTGAGGTAACTACTCTGATTGCAAATTTTTCTGGTTTTTAGGTTTTGGTATTAGAACTTAAATTAAAATTAAAAGAATAGGGTTAGGTTAGGTTTAATTTTGGCTTTGTAATTTAATTTTAACTTAGGAGTTAAAGTAACTAGGTTTTTTAAATATTTTTAAATATTATTAAGTTTAGAAATTATTTTAAAGTGTTCTTGCAAGTGGGGTCTTAATCTTTTTTTGAGATGATTACTCTAATTGCACTATTTTTCTAGGTATTTAACTTAAAATACAGCAACAGGGATTTTAATCTTGTATGAGGAGACTATTCTATGTTGCAAAAAATTAAAATTAAGAACTGTTAGGACTGCAGGTTGTGTAATATTTTATATAGATTATATTTTTTTTCAAAATGAGGAGTTGTAGTTGATAAATAAACTTGTTATGCTAAGTATCTTTTGGAAAAAAAAATCTCCGAAAAAAAGGTCAAGTATTTTTGTTAAATGTTGATGTAAAGGAAAATATTCAACTTAATTTTATTTTTCATAAATGGAAGCTATATTGGAATTTGAAAGAGAAGACTGCTGGATGGACTGAAAAGAAATTTGTACCTTTGGACTTGGCTATCTACAAGAATTATCCTTCTCTTCCACTATGCTTAAGAAATATCTTCAAAGAAAATGTCATGTGATATGTTTTGTAAAATTTTTTTGTTTATACTATGTTTTACTTGAAACAAATCTATCTGTGTGACTTAAAAATATCAATGTGCCAATAAAAAAGTGAACTTACTTGTTGTGCTAAAAAATTAAAAAATAAATGTACATTTTGTTTTTTTGAATTTGAAAAAAATATATATGAATTGTGATAAAAAACAAATATCTCTTCAAAAGATGTAAAAGTTTAAAAACTAAAAATAATGTTTTTCTATGGTTTTAAAATTATACAAAACTTTAATGCCAAATGTCTCAAAAATGATAAAAGATAATTAAATTCTGTAAACAGATTTAGGATTGGCAGGTGTAAATTAGTCTATATACAAAATTTCAAAACCCTATCTTAATTAATAACAAAGTTAATTTTTGCATGACGAATGTTTTGTATTGGCTTATATGCCACAATATTGACCAAACTTTACGGCGTCATAACTCATGAACCATAAGAGATAATTGAATTCTGTAAAAAGATTTGACATCAGTGTAATGAAATTGAGCTATATATGAAATTTCAAATTCCTACAATTATTAACAACCAATTTAGTTTTTACATGACCAATATTTTTTATATAGGCTTGTATACCAAAATATCAAACTTTACGGTGCCATAACTGAACTGCGAGAGAGAGAGAGAGGAAGAGATAAAGGGGAAGATTGTGGTTAAAAGCTTTTAACTGAACCTATCTTAAAGTTCTTTTTAGCTTTTTGTTGAACATCATAAGATAGATTACAATCTGAAAGTTTAATAAAGTCTTTTGGACTATTTTTAGGTCAATTACCAAAGAATTTCAAACTATTTCTCATCAGTTTGTTTTTTTGCCATTTTTTTTCATCTAAATTAGTACTGTACAGAGGCGCAACCAATTTGGCTCTGTTAAGAACTGTACTAATTATTTTAGAGTCAGAAAATTGTATATAAAAAATGTTTAAATCTGAAAAATAAAACAAATTAGTCTCACGATCAAATATGAATATTCAACTGGCTTGAATTCATTTTTGCTTTTTCTGTTGTTTTTTCTTAAAATCGAAATATTTTGATTTAAAAATGGATTGTATGGTTGTGAAAATTTTTTTCTGTAGGATAAATGATTTGTGAAACATCATGCAAAATTTCAGATAAATATCTATATTTTTAGAATCAGTTTTGAACCCTGTTCATTTTACCTTGTTGAAAATACCTATAGCCAGATCTATTTGTAATAATCTAATAAAGAAATACAAAGTAAATAAACTTGTTTATTACTTAAAGATGGTGTTGGCTCTAGCTTATCTTTTATGCTTTATACAGAGTGCACTACACAGATATGAAATTCAACCAGACGAAATCTATAATCTTGATCCTCAAAGTCCTTTTAAAGTATCCTTTGATGTAGCCGAATACATATCAGATGTTGATGGTATGGGTGTACTAAGTTTTTTTGAAGCAATTAGAGCTTGTAAATTAAGTTGTAAACTTAAATTTTATCAAGCTTCCTTGAGTGAATTATATGGAAAAGTTAGAGAAATTCCACAAAACGAGTATCTTGAATAGTCTATTAAGTGAGTAGTTTTAATCTAAAAGCTAGCTTTCTTATAAAGATTTATGAAAGAAAATCCTGCAGCTTAGAGTCTCCTTCAGCATATCCTTCTATATTAATTGATTTATTTCAGAATATTTCAAAATCAATTTTACAATTATATGAAATATCTCTTCAGAATCTTTCATTTGAAAATGGAGAGCTCAATGAACAAAGGGCAAACTTTTGCAATAATCAAAAACAATTAAAAATTGATCTGTAAATTATTAGAATAAAAGAAAGAAAGAAAACTACTCCATTATCAGAAAATATCAATGTTTAAAGTTTTAAAACAATTTGAATCTGTTGAACTGTCACACATATGGCAAGTCAAACCTTCAACGATTGGCACAATTTACTTTAATTCACCCGACGATAGCGTTGCAGGTGTACAAAATAGGTTTGAAAACAATTCTTTTTTTCAATGAAATACACGGGATAATCTACATTTTTCATTCTCCATTATACAGAGTTGGAGTTTTTTTCTTCTTAGCTATGAATCAAGCGTTTATTAATTTATCGGCGCTAGAACTTTTTATTAGGGAACGCGTTATTTTTAAGTAAGTATTAGAATTACTAAAATCCTGTTATCTTATCATATACTCTTCGTACTCTTCAGACACGAAAACGTTAGCGGCTTCTATAGATGTTCGACTTATTATTGTTTGAAAATTATCTGCGATTTACTGCCAATAAGAGCTTTGCCGTTGATTGTTTTCAGTGTCATAGTATATTGGATGCTTGGTAAGAATCTGAGAAGCAGCTGTTTTGGATTCTGACTTTACTTTTTATTTTTTGCATAGATTTATCTTCTGATGCTGGAAAATTCTTTTTCTTCTTACTTACCCTCTATTGTACTACTATTACCGCTTGCGCCATCTGCTTTGCATTCAGTGCAACGTTTGAAACTTTTGCTATTGCGAATATTGCAACTGCAATGTCCTTTGTCATAATGATGGTATGATAAACACTGTTTCCATTATATCTGTCTCATTTCTTGTTTTAATGTTTATAGTTATTCAGTGGAATGCTTGTAAAGTTGGATTCTATTGGTAATTGGCTGGAATGGGTTAAATATCTATCGCTGATGAGATATTGTCTAGCGGTTTGTTAGCTTTATTTTATTTATTGTCAAAATTTTCATGATCTATTATGTTTACAGGCCTTGATTATTAACGAATTTAAAGGATTGGAATTGCAGAAGAATGGCACTAGTGAAAAGTAATAGATAAAATTTAATTAAAATGTTGTATTTAATTACCATAACCTTTCAACTTTAGGGCCTTAGCAGAGAGATTTACCTACAAGAGCAAAAGATTGACTATGAAACGGATTGGGATAAATGGGTCAATATCCTAGCTTTATGCCTAGTGGCCACTGGATACTTTATTATTGGTTATATCCAATTGAGAAGAATGAAGAAATTGAAATAACTGAAACATTAGACATTGTATTTGCTTGAAACTATAATTAGACTAGTGTACAATATTCGAATTTACCATCAGAACACTTGTATACAACGTATTTAATATATATGTCATATGTATAATAATATGTAAAGCCTATCATCTGGTTTGAAGTGTATACTTTGACAAACAATACATGAATCAGGAAAACATTCCATTACAGTTTCTGTAACATTTTCACCCTGTCCTACATTGAGGACAGAATCTGTTGAAACAAAATAATCATCATTTAAAGATACATGTTTCCAGATAGCCTTGCCATAAACTCCATTATTTTGTCCAACATAATTTATATCCATTTCTTGGAGAAAAGCTATTTTCAAGAAAATATTTCTTCCACAATCCCTTCAAGTTCCCACTTGGATGTACTGTTTTTATTAGCACAACTTACAATGTCTTTCCTCTGGCTGGAGAGCATTTGAGAATTACAACAGGACAAAACATCCGCTGAGGGTAAAGTTTAGGGCTCGGTTTGGGGTATTTTTATGATTTGGAAAAGGTCTACTTGTCAACATTATATCTTGGAGATTGATTTCTTTATACTCTAAAAAAGAGGGTACTGCTTTAAGAGAAAAGATAAAACTTTAGATTCTCCTCAACCTGTTTCACTGTGAAATGTTCCATCAATATCAATATCACATAATTCCAAAGGTGATCCATTAATTGTTTTTGTTATAGTTAGAAAAGAACCAATAACATTTTTTTCTCTGCAGTCAAAGCATTGGTAGTTTGAAAATGAGTTGGATACAGGATTTTTTATTGGACCTTCCACATAATTACAAAATGAATTGTCCTCTTGTAAGAAGTTTTCCACAGTGATATTAAACTTTTCCAGAAAATTTTTTTAAATGGGTTAAAACTCTAAAACACTTAAAATTTCAATCTTTTCAATATAATAGTAAAACTAACCAGCCTTTCCACTTAAAAGACATACTTTGCCAATGTTGTAATTATTATCCAAATCAACTGCAAACCAAGAGAAACCTTCTAGGTCAGACTCAGTTTTTGAGCAACCATAATTATTCTTTTTCAAAGATTATCATCTAGTTTAAGAGGATCATTAAGCTAAAATTATAAGAATATTCTTACCCCTGTTGCTGAATTATCAATAGAAATTTCTGAATCAGTTGCATACAATGGCTGAGAACAAAGTTTTGTTTAACTAAATTGAGTTCTTAAAAACAATGGAAAATGATATACCAGACTGTGAATATGTTATTATTCTTATTATTTTTGTTCATAATCTCTAATCCTTAATCCTCCATTATCTAAGGCAATTGGACAAAAATAATATATGGACAAGAAAAAGGTACAAAATCAACATTGTACCATAATTATGGAGTTTGTTTCTATCTATTTGAATTGGAAAAGAATAAATTCACTATAAATGAGATTATTAATTAATGTACAGAGAAAAATTTGAATATTTTAGATTTGGCTTTCAATGATGTACATCTCATATTTTATAAGTATTTAATGTCTTATACAAGCCATTCTTTTGAATATTCATTTCCAAGTGGTAAATATAACTATCTAAATAAATAGCACATATATTATTATATTCTATATAGCCAGTGGTTATGTCAACATTTCTAGTGTAGAGTATACTTGTTCTTCAGTTTCTTCACTTTATCCTGTACAATACATGAGACAAATGTACAAATTTGGAACAACAGGTGTTGAAGACAAATGTAAATATTTCTATAAGAATATTTAAAATATTTCCATTCAACCTAAAAACATCAACTGCTTTTCAACAATATTGGATTTGGTTATGTAAACTTCAACTATTGTGAAGCACGTCTAAAATCTTCAAATACATTGAAACATCTTTATTTGCAGTCATCTACTTTGAATAAAAAACAAAGTGAAAATCTGAGAAAACTTCTTACAAAATTGTTCACATATAGAAACTTTAAATATATCTAAAAGTTTTGGAATTGGTATGGGAAACTTCAACTTTTGTGAAACACTTCAAAATTCTTCAAATACTTTAAAGCACCTTGACCTACAATCATGTAATTTGAATGAAGAACAAAGTAAAAATTCAGGATTTAAAAAGGAAAATCTATTATCTTGAAAAATGAGTCTGACACTACTCATCACATTCTTAGTTGGATGGTAAAAATAAAAAAAAGCACTGCAAAGAAATACATCAACATGTGAAGGGAAGAGAGCAGAGGGGAGAATCTACAAATCTACAATCTACTTGTATAGAAATTTGACATTTGCCAAAACCAACCTACCACTTGACAAAAGACTTTCCATTTCAAAGTGTCTAACTCCAATTTTAACCCTAACCCTAGTCAGAGTGTGATCAGATTATAATTTTCCTAACCCTACCTGATCTCGAGTTGTTGACCTGTCTTTCTCTCAAAAATACTGAATATTTTTGAAATCTTAGAATAGATTTATAAAATTTCATAAAACATAATCACAATTTTATTATCAATCAACCTATAAGCATTAAAAAATATTCAAATTTTTCATTTTTTTGGTTTTAAATTAAACCTAAGATTATGAGTTTTTTTAAAAATCAAATTTAAGAATAAGAATGTTTATAATATTCCAAAACAAACAACTTTTTAAAAAACTTGTTTTTTTAATTTCATCAAATTTTCTATATTTTCAATTTCTTCTTCACTCAAGTTACATAGGCTTATATTAATATATTGTAATGTATTTACTGCTATTAAAAGCCCTTCAGCAATATTCTTAAATCCATTTCCAATATTTCTATTCCATTTTAGATCAATTGTTTCTATTTTATTGCAAATTTCTAATAAATTTCCGATATCATTAGCTTGATTTTTATCTAATTCACAAAATTCAAAACTGATATGTTTCAATGTGTTTGATGATTGTTGAAGACCATTACAAATATTCTTTACACCAGTTTTCATATTTGAATTATAGCCCAAATTTATTTTTTCAATTTTTGAACATTTTTCCAAAAGTTTTCCAATTGAAAAACATTGTTGTTTACTAAAATTGCATGAGTTAAGATTAATACTTTTCAATGCCTTAACTGAAGGTAAAAGTCCATTACAAATATGTTCTACAGCATCTGATATATTTCTATTCTCTTTTAAGTTAATTGTTTCTATCTTGGAACAATTTTTTAAAAGCTCTCCCAAGTTTATACAACTTTCTTTGTCAATTTGGCAACATTCCAAATTAATATGTTTCAAGCTATTTGATGATTTAACAAGTCCTTTACAAACATTCTGAAATCCATGTTCCATTTTTGAGTTACTTTTAAAATTAACTGCTTCTATTAAAGAACAATATTTAAATAGGTTTCCTATATAATTACATTGTTCTTCATTTAGATTACATTGCTCAAAATTAATAATCTTTAAACTATTGATGGATCTTTGAAGCCCATGACAAATGCTTTTTATTCCATTATCTCCCAATTCAAAATTACCTTTTAAATTGACATTTTCTATGTTTGAACTTTTACTAAACAGGTGACCTATCCAATAACATTTTTTAGCATTTAGATTACAGTTCTCAAAGTTAATTTCTTTCAAGTTAGTTGCCGATTCTATAAGCCCCTGACAAAAATTTATTATGCCATTTTTCATATTTAAATTGAATCCTAAATCAATCCTTTCTAGTTTGGAATAATATTTCATTATATTTCCAATCTTTTTAAACTGGTTTTCATCTAAATTACATTGATTCAGATAAATATTCTTTAATGTGGATTGTGAATAAAATAGTCCAATACAGAACCTTTCTAAGCCATTTCCCATTCTTTTATTCCAATCTAGATTGATTGATTCGATTACGAAGCAATTTTTAACCAAATTCCCAACATTTATGCATTGATCTTCATCTAGATCACATAGTCTAAAATTAATGTGCTTCAAAGAATTTAATGAATTTAAAAGTCCTGTACAAATATCTGCTAATCCATTTCCCATTTTGTAATTTCCTTCCAGCCTTATTGTTTCAATTTTGGAACACTTTTTAAGTAGGTCACCTATCCAAGTACATTGTTCTTCATTTAAATTACACCATGCTAGGTTGAAATTTTTTAATGAATTTTTTGATTGGGTAAGTCCATTACAAATGCTACTTAATCCATTTCCCATTTTGGAATTCCATCCAAGATTAACATTTTCAATATTGTTAGAGATTTGAAATAGGATACCTATCCTTATACATTCATGCTCTCCTAAGTTACATTGGCTTAGATTAATTTTTATCAAATGTCCATTTGTTGATTGTATTTCTTTGTTAATAATTTCTATTTGTTTATCTTGAATGCAATTGCGTGACAAATCAATCATTTTGAATGCCTTACCATTATCTTCCTTTTGGTTTAAGAAAGAATTCTGAATTTCAAAATCAATTAGGATTTCATCAGAAATTTGTATATCTAAATTATTAATGTTTCGCTCCAATTGATACAGTTCATCAGTATTAGTTTTACTTAACATTTCATTGAAATATTCTTCTCTCTTTCTAATCACGTGTTCAACCCTTTTTTGGATAATTTCAAATTGTTTGTAAAAGTTACCAAGAGCTTTTAATTCAGCTTGCTCAATTTTACGCATAATAATTTTGTTATGTCTTTTCTCTTGAGCAAGACAATTCTGAATTCTTTCCTTTGCCTCTTTAAGAGTTTCATTTGACATAACTGAGCAACTTTTATGACTTTCCTCCCAACATAAAACACATATACTTCCATGCTCTTTGCAGTATAAACATAATTCTCTTTCATGCTTTTTACACAAATGTGTATTCACCGATTGTGTTTCTGATAATTTTTCAAACTTATACTTTCTTAGCCAAGCAATGCCTCCTTTTGGCAATTTGTGATTTTTTTTGCATTGAGGACAAATGATGTAGTTATTCTGTGATCCCAATTTTCTTAGACAGTTATAGCAAAATATATGTCCACAAAACAGTTCTCTTAAATCACTGAAAACCCATAATTTTAAGCAAAGTGTACATTTTGGGTTCATAATGTTGAGAAGGTTGATTTTTCCGCGGCTATATTAAAATGTCTGTCTACTTTCGTTCTCCAATTGTATTTGTTGATTGAGGCTGAATCATATTAACTTTCTTTTTATCCAAATACTGATAGTCTATATTTTCAATATGCTAAAGATAAGATAACCAAACTTTCTATTGTTTAGTAGCAGTATGCAATGTTGTATTACAGCCTTAGGTTTTAAAGTTAGGGTTTTACACCCTGGAGTTGTATACTCTCTTTGCTCTAGTGTGATAGACCTGGATGGAAGAAGTAATTTCTTTGAAAGGAATGCCTGCTTTTGTCAATTAGGCTTAGCGCCTGGTCTGTTCACTCCTGTTTGGAGACGGGATGAGATAACTCCAAGCAATGGAAAATTGCGTCCATTAAAGGCAAAAATGGATTTTCAGTTGACAACATGGTGTATTGAGGGATTTCAACTCACGCCTTGTCAAATTTATGGAATCATTATCCGTGAACTGTTTAGCACATTTGATTCTAAATGTTAGCTGTTGCTTTCTATAAATTACTGGTTAAGAGGTTCAGGCATAAGCCATAGATATTAATTTTTTAAAGCCTATTAACATTAAAATCTTGATGTATTTTAAAATACTCTTTTTCATTACATTGGAAATGTAAGTCATACTATAAAATGACTTCCTTGGTTTTAAGATTTTTGAAATGATGTATTTCTGCCATGTATTTTCAGTGGGTTTGTTCAAAAGTTCTTACAATTCCAATAGCAAATATTAAACTTTTTTTTACAGAAAAAACATGTAAAAAAATATTTTGATAAACAGTGGGTGTTCACTTTATATGAAAGTTAACATCAACAAGGCAAGCATAGGGAGGGAATGAGCTAAAAAAACATTAAATTCAAAACATAACAATAACCTTGGATATTAATTCTTATTTTACAATTGTGTTTAAAAAAAATCCTTCAACTTAAATATTTATTAATTGATTAAAATAGAATCAAGTAAAATCAATTTTGCTCTAAATTACAAAAATATAATATAGCTAAGTGTATCTTTTATGACATGGCTATTGTACTTTGTTGTATTGTAATTGTAGGAATTTCTGGCTCATTATAACTGCAATCATCCTTTTCAATTATTTACCAACTTACCAAAGTACTGAAACAAACAGAACGTTTAAAGTAATTTAGGTAGAAATTAATCAACACAACCCCAGTATTTCATCCAGAAGTATCTGTATTAATAAGTAAATGAGCTTCTAGTTGTAAACAAGCTAGTTTAAAGAACTAGCTGACAGTTAGAAAACTGAACCATCAACTGTTAATTTTGTAGTGTTTATATACTCTTTAAAGGGTTGATAGTTCACAAATTTCAATGTTCACAAAAACAAAAGTAACATTTTAAGACAAAAAAAACTGTAATCAAATTGGAAATTGTATTGAAGAAGCATTTGGATAACAAAAGAATCTTAAAAATTTCAAAATTGCTGAAATTAATATAGAAGATGATGTTGGGTGGAATATATTTGGAAATATTGAAGAAAATTGCTGTAATAGTTCAAAACTTAAATTTGAAAATGGTGAATTTACAACAGATATTGGAAATGTTTTAGGAGATACAATTGGCCAACAAGATAGACTTCAAGAATTAACATTCTCCAACAATCAATTAGCAGATACTGTTGGAATTATTTTTCTGAAAACTGCATGAGTGAATGAAAATAGACAGTCATTTGTCAGAGTTACAACAAAATACAATGTGTAATCCAGGTTTTAGTAATACCTTTTTACAATTATTAGTTTTAAAAAAAATTTCATTCCTTTTTGTTATAAAATATATTTTTTTATAACTATGAATTTAGAAACTCTACTGAAAAACCCTAATAAAAATTCATCAGCTAATATCCTTCCAAGCCTATAATCATCCCAGATTTCAAATCTTTTCTTCTCTATATCACCATATTTTTTTCTCTGAGAGAAGTTTTTCATAAATATAAAAACAAACTGAATCAAACTCTCTTTTCAATTCTTCAATCAACAAATAAAATGATCATTTCAATTGTACATTATTATTCATTCTATTTTGTCCTCCTTCCATACTATTATTAGTATTATTGATAATCCAAAGATTGACCAATTCAATGGTTTCCAAGTAGAATTCGAAATCCAAGTCTTCCAGCAAAGCAGAAAATTTTCTCCTTTCTTCCAGCTGACTTTTCAAGCTAAAAAATGTAGGAGTAATAATATCTGTGGGTATGAAAGGTAGAGCCATCAACTTCATCAGGTCTCTCCAGTCCTCTCCTCTCTCCATATATCTTCCAGAGTAGCCAAGAGAAATGAAACGTTTAATTTATTATTTGAAAACCAGTGGAAAACTTTGAAACACATATTTATAATACTGTACTGCTCTTGCTTGGCAAATTTATGTGTTTTCAAGTTATAACGATACTGGATCTACTTGAACCTTTAAAAAAATGTTTAAATTAAAACAGTTTATTCCCAAAAAAAATATTTAAACAAGTAGTAATATGAGAGTTTAATACCAGAGTAGATAGTTTCTAATAGCATAAAGCAAATGAAAAGATATTGTTCCTGTTCTGACCTTTTTCAGACAGTTTGTAAATTATTAAATAATCATCAGATTTTGAAAAGGCAACTTTGAAAGCAATATCATCAGTTTGTAAAAATGCAGAAATTAGTGGATGTTTGTTTCATTGGTCTCAGACTGTAGTACTTGTAGGAAATATGTTGAGCAATTTATAGTTTAAAAATCTGTTGTACAACTTTGGTTATATTTAACATGCTTGAACTCTACTATTTTATGCAACTTATACATGTATCTCTTAAAACCTACACAAAAAAAATGCTATAACAATGACCAAACACAGGTCTGATTAGTCAGCTTGAAGGCTCATCTTTAAATACCAGTAAAAATTTGGCCAAGTTATAATTTAATTAACTTGCCTAAGGTGTGGCCAAGTTATAATTCAATTAGCCTTGCCAAATGTTGAACTTTGTAACATCCTGTTGCTAAACATAAATATGAACTAGACATTTTGGCAGCTGTAAAATGATGATTGGCTATTGGAGGCAAACCTCAAGTATATAAATCCTCACTATTTTCATTCGAAGCATTCCTATCTGGACTCAACAACCTCCACTGGAACCATCCATCTACTCCTCAACATTGGAAGACAGTTTGGTAATTTGGCAACCTGCTATAACCACACTATAAAACTTTCATATTGTTACTTGCTTAAGTATTATTATTTTGAATAAACTGTTTTAATTTAAACATTTGTTTAAATGTTTGAGTAGAGCCAGTATTGTTGTAACTTGAAAATGCATAAATTTGCCAAGCAAGAGCAGTACACTCTCTGCCATCAATGTTTTTACTCTAAACAATTCTAGTACATTTCTTTATAAACATGTAAAAACTCATTTTTTTCACTGTCTCTATCATTTCGATATAAAGTATTATCATTTCAAATGCTATTATACAATTTTTTTGTAATGTGATAGTTAAGTATGTTGGGCATTTTCAACAATCCCCAAAACTAATAATACCAGTTGCTTAGCATAAATGAATAGGGGTGAAACCATACCAGGGTGAAACTGTACCCCAGTGAAACCATACCCATAAAAATATTAGGCTTTTTTTAATTTTATTACTTAGAATTATTTTCTTTCAGAATGACAAAGTTAAATATTTCGAGTATCAGAAAAAACACTGCTGGGGAAAAACATCCCAGGGTGAGAAAAAATGTCCCAAGGTTGGGGAAACATCCAAGTAATGGGAAAAGATATTTGACTTTTAAAAAAATTGCTTTATTTTGGGAACCAATTGCAATATACTGAGAATATAATAATTAATAATGAATATATGTTTATTGAAATGATTTAAAAATAAAAAAGCTAAGAATGTTTTACAAAGTTTAAAAGTTACTAGAATAAAGTAAAAAGTATGTTAAAACACTAAGAATTATTTTGAATAGATTAATGCAATCTTCTGGACGAGGACAACAGATATAATCATTCCCAATTTGTATTCATCCCAAACAGCAAATACTTGGTTCTGCATCTGGATCACACTTTTCTTCTGATACTTCTTTAGCCTTTTTTCTGATAGAAGTTTCTCTGCAATTGGAATAAGACTTGATTTCTGTTTGAAAATATCTATGAGCATATAAAATGAGCCTTTTGCAGGAGTCTTTTCATTTATTCTTCTGTGCCATCCTTCAACATCATTGTCAGTCCTGATGGCAAGACCAAATACAGACCAACAATCTGGTGTCCAAATTGAATGCTTAATCAAAGTACTTTCAATGTATAGGATAAAATTCAAAAATTCATTTCTCTCAAAGGCTTCATTTTTTAGCATGTAAAAACTGTTTAGAATAGCCTCTTGTAGAAGAAAAGGTAATGCCAAAACTTGTTTCAGCAGTCCTGCCTTCTTCTTTTCCCTATTATATTGTTGTGTGTATCCCAAATTCTACAATAATTTAATAATAAGGCCAACCACTGAATTTAAATATAAGCTTACTTGAATTTTTCAGTAGAGAGCTTGTGTCCAATGGAAGACACAACCTTGAATAGGAATATTAGGGTAAACTGAGTTAAGAGCACTCCATATACCTAATTCAAAATCAACTACGAATTTGTTAGGTTGAAAACCATTTGTCAATTTTTGAATTTCCTTTTAATAAGATGAAGTTAATGACATGGAACTAAATAACAAAATTATACTTTAAGAATCATTTTGTACACTTCTTTTTCTTTGATGTTAAAAAAGCAAATGCTAATGGAATTTGTTTTGCTTCTCCATCATTTTTAATAAAAGAATGAACAGAAAAAAGCTGTACAAATGGATCCTTGACAACCTTAAAAGTGCCATCTACATACCATACTTTACTTTTACATAATAAAGACAGCTGGTGCTTAGAAGCAAATAGTAAAACTCTTTGATTTCTTACAACAATATCACTTTGAAGAAAATCATCTGGTATAAATGTCTGCATTACAGATTGCTCTCAATTCTTTTCTAGCAGAAATATTCTCAATAAGGCTTTTCCTTTAGTTATGATTGTGTTCATATTTACTCTTTATGAAAATATTTCCTTTTTGTTAAATAACAACTGGACATTGAATATTCTTATTTCTAACAGATTATCACCAGATGGTTCTCTTGTCACTTCTAGATTTTATATTAAAAGCATAGCCATTGTTGGTCAAAATATCTTTCCTCTTTTGACTTCCACCAATAATAAATTTGAAATTTGTCTGAGTTCTCAGTATTCTCATTTTTTCAGTTTCATTTTCAAGCAATAAATTTTCCTCCATATTAGAAGTATTGTTAATTTCATTAAGACTACAATTGTCTTTAACCATGTTATTATGAGTACAACTCAGAGCAGCTTTTACAATGGGGTCATCATTGATCACATCTGATAAACTCATGAGACAATATCTTTCACTGAAACTCTGCATGAAGAACACTTATCATCTTTCATTTCTATAAAATTAAGCAAAGTTAAATAAATGTCTGTTTTTACATAGTAAATATCACCTTTGCAGATATGATGACAAAGTGAACATGTAATTTCTTCAATCCTGAACTTTTCTGCACAATTATTGCAAAAGAATAGGGGTGAAACCGTACCTGGGTTAAACCGTACCCATAACGGGGTTAAACCGTACCCATTAAGAAGTTAAACCATACCAACTTTAAAATAATTAACATACATTAACAAATGTATTACTTTGAATAATATTATATATACTGTATAAATTGTTAAATTAATTCCATAATATTCTGTTACTTAGAATATACCAGTTTTTAATATTTTTACTCATTTCAAGTCAGCCATTTTGATATATTTGTGATATTGATTTTACAGAATTCTCAGTGAAATATTATTTTGGGAATCTATCCAAAATAAAACAAAGGTAACTGAATTATTATTGATGATAATAGCACTTTTTCATAACTTTGGAAATAAGTTTATTAGAGTAAATCATGAAATAATAATTGTCTATCATTTGGTCTTTTGCTACATGGCATTAGGTAAAGGGTTTAAATATTTTTAAATATTGATTCCCTTTAACTGCTTTATGAAATTTTTATTACAGAAAACTAATGTTTTATGTGTAATAGATCCAGATTATAAATGAAATGTAAAAATTACAAACTTATTCTATATGGGAGACATAAATGGAAACTTTGTGTGCTATGCAATGAAAAGATACATGAAAAATGTTTACTGAGTATGATATTTAAATGCACATCTTAATTTGTAACTACTTAACTCTTGTCTTCTAGATTCAAAGGTATCAGTTTGTCTGGACTGTGTAAAGAAGCAGTTTCTTCTGCAGGTTAAAAGATTGAAAGATGATGATAACCATATCATTGACAGGGAAATTATGCAGATTGATCAACACAGGGAAATGGACGAGAGTGACATTAATGGTGCAAATGAACATCAAGATATAGAAGCAAGTCACATTAATGAAAGAAGTCAAAATCAAGATACTGAACAGCCTGCTCTTATTTGTAGAAATGAAGATCAAGATCTAGAAGAGAGTAATGTGACTGGAAGGATGGATGAATTTTATGTAGTAAAAGGTGGAAGTCAGCTTGGCAAAGATTTACTAATTAATAATGAGTTTTCCTTCACTCTGAAAACAAAAAATTCAAAAAGTAGCATATGGGTATGCAGTGTCAGAACTAATAAAAAAAGATGTCCAGCAAGAATTCGTCAACAAGGCAGTATCTTTGTTAAAGGAAGTCAATAATCATGAAGGAAATAAATATCTAAAAGTTGGTGTTGAAATAAAAAGGGAACTGAAAAACTTATGTCAAAAAGATTTTGCTACAAGTGGAAGAAAGCTGGCTGAAACAGTTCTTCTTAATAACCAGGAAAATACTGATTTCTACCAAACCTGCAATATTTAAAAAGGATGGCCAATTCAACCAGGCAAAAGAACAGGCCAATAGAACCAAAAGATTATGACTTTGAATTAAATATGGATTTCATACCAGATAACTTTCTGAAGAAAGACATCTGTGAAAACAATGAAAGGATTCTTATATTTGGAACAGACTATCAGTTTGAATTGTTGAGTAAATCAGGGCATTGGTTTGTTGATGGAACATTTAAAATTGTAAAAGAACCATTTTACCAATTATTGACAATCCAATCTTATGTGAAAAAAAATGGGAACATGAAACATGTGCCCCTGGTCTTCATTTTCATGACATCAAAACACAAGAGAGCTTATAAATTGGCATTTATTAATAATATGTAATAACTAATTATATTTTCAGTTTGTTAACTTTTAAATAATTTTCTACAGACTATTAAGAAAATGATTAACATGTCAGAGCCTGAAAAAGTCACTTTAACCTTTGAGATGGCACTATGGAAGACAATAACAAAAGTTTTTCCAAATACAACAATACATGCATATGTTTTTCATTTCACTCAAGCAATTTACAGGAAAATTCAGGTAGATCTAATATTTAAATCAATATCTTATTTTATAATTAATTTGTTATTATCAGTCTCTTGGATATTCCAAACAATACATGGAGAAAGGAGAAGAATGGAGAAATCTAAGGAAGAGCATGGCATTACCATTTCTGCCATCTGATATCATCATTTCAACATTTGGTAGACTCAAGTCTGAACTTTTGCAACAACAGAAATTTTCTGACCTACTGTTGTATTTTGAAAATACATGGATATGTAATTCTTTGTGGAAACCTGAAAATTGGTCAGTGTTTGGTCTATCAATTAGAACAAATAATAGTCTTGAGGGTTGGCACAATAGGATGAATAGTCAAGTGAATTCAAAAG
>CAJFCJ010000076.1:146229-200706 GCA_904063045.1 Dimorphilus gyrociliatus
TTAGGAAAAAGCTTTTGGGAAAGCATTTCAGATGAATTTTGCAATTTAGAATATTTTGTTGATTTTAACTTTGAATTATCTGAAGACATGAGCAGTAAGTTTGGAAGATTTCTTGGAAATCAGACAAAACTACAGAAATTGAAGTTTTCTTTCAAATATTTGAATGGGAATACAGGAAAATATTTGTTTGCCAGTATTCCAGAAAAATTTTTTAATTTAGAATTCCTAGAATTTTTCAACTGTCACCTATCTGAAAGTATGAGTATTGATTTAGGAAAGTTTATTGGAAATCAAAAAAAACTAAAGACTTTGAAAATCATTAGGGAAAACATGACTGGGAATTTAGGAAAATATTTATTTCATTGTATCACAGAGCAATTTCATAATTTGAAATAATTCTCTGGTTCAAATTTGAGTGGAAACATAAGAAAATATTTATTTGGTTGCATCCCTGACTCATTTTGTAATTTGAAACATCTGGAATTCATAGATTGCTAACTATCTGAGGATATCAGCAGTGAATTTGGAACATTTATTGGAAAGCAGACAAAACTAGAAAGCCTGGATTTTTCTGGTACAAATTTGTGCAAAAACTGGGGAAAAAATTTTTTTGGCTGCATCCCTGACACATTTTGTAATTTGGATTATCTAATTTTAGAATGTTGTCCACTGTCTAAGGATATGAGCACAGAATTTGCAACATTTATTCTTTTTTTTAAATGTTTTTTTTCACTTTTTCCATTCTTTTATCTTTCAAAGTTATGTGTTAATCTATTATCATTTTCTTAGTATTAAATATACTTTTCTTTAGTTTTAATAAAATTAAAAAAACCTAATATTTTTATGGGTATGGTTTCACCCCCATTCATTAGTCCTTATGGATAATCCATATATAGACCAATTCTCTGGTTTCCATATAGAGTTCATAATTGAAGTAGCTTCAAAATATTGCAACAAGTCTGCAAATTTTTCTTTTTCTGTAAGTTGAGATTTCAATCTGTAAAATGTTGGAGCAATGATATGAGCAGGCAGAAAAGGTAAAGCTATCAGCTTTCTCATGTCTCTCCAGTCCTCTCCTTTCTCCATATACTTTCCAGAGTATCCAAGAGACTTGAAGGATCATAATTGTAAAGACAAACCTTAAAGGTTAAATTAAATGTTTTACCTGTATTTTCCTATATATTGCTTGCATAAAATGGAATACACATCCATGAATTTGTGATTCTGGCGATATTTTGGATACAGCTCTCCACAGACCCATCTCAAAATTAATTGTTATCTTCTCAGGCTGTCACATGGCAGTCATGTTTCTGACACTGTGAAGAATGAAACATTCATCTGAAAGTAGTTAAAGAATGAATTTCTCAAAATTATACCTTAAATGCTTTTTTATAACTCTTTCTTTTCTTTCATGTCATAAAAATAAATGCTAATGGAATATGTTTCATTTCACCATCTTTTTTGACATAGCTGTGTATAGATAAGAGCTGATAAAAAGGATCCTTTACCATTTTAAATGTCCCATCAATGAACCAGTGTTTTGACTGACCAAGTAAATTAAGTTGATGGCTACTACCAAAAATAAAAAGTCTCTCTTATTTCTTTTGGTTCACTTGGCCTTAGTTTTTGCCTTGTAAAATTAGCCACTCTTTTCAAATAATCAACATTTGGCAGAGAATCTGTTTCATTTTTGTGTTTTGAAAAAATTGTCTCTGCTAATCTTTCCCACCGGAACTTGTGTCAGTTTTACAAATATCTTTCAAATCTTTTCTGATTCTGATGTCACTGGTTAGGTGTTTGTTTTTACCATGAATATGTTCTAAACTTCCCTTGATGAATATTTTTCCTTGCTGGCGAATTCTTGCAGGGCATCTTTGTTTTTTAGTCCTCTTACTGCACACCCAAATGATACTTTTTGAAGTTTTAGCTTTTATAGTGAATGAAAATCCATCATTTATTAAAATATCTTTTCCCATTTGACTTCCACCTTTAACTATTTGAAAGTTGTCATGCATAATTTCCTGGAAGTGTTCAATATATCCATTGTTCAATATTCCATTATCATTCACATTTGCATCCATCATACCTTCATTTGCATCTACAACCACATCTTCATTTAAACTTTCATTCATTTCATTTCCATTCATCTGACAGTTATCAAAATTGCCATCATCACAAAACTCTGCCTCATTTGAAACTTGGTGACTTTCTTCATCTTCATTTTGAAGATTAGTTAAATTTTGTAATTTTCCATACACATCACCAGTTTCTACAATTTGATCTTCTGGTCTATTCATCTGAAGAAGTTGTACACATATATTTGTCAGCTATACTCTACAATAGAGAAATAGTATTGAACCAGTATTTTACTATGCAGATAGCACTGATAAAGATAAGCAGTAGTGACCTAGTTTCGCGTAGGGCAGTGCATACACATTATGCAGCAATAAAACCTATTAAATTATGTAAAGAATATTGCTATTTGCAACCTAGCATTAATATTACAATTTATTAATCCATACATTTATGATTTTCAACTAAAACTAGTTCAATTAATTATCAATTATGCTTCAATTAGATTATATTCACTACTTAACATGCATTAATCAGAAATACTTCCTCTGCATATGCTGATACTAAAATTACTAACTCAATCAATTGAATATCATTGTTAATATAGAATATAAGAACGATCAAATATACAATCTACATGTTTTCTTGATTGTTGGACTTGTCCTACTAAAATTGTTACATCTTATGCAACTCTCCAACCTTCGAAACATGACCATATTTAGAACTTTTCTTTGTCTTAAAATGTTACTTTTGTTTTTATGAACATTGAAATTTGTGAACTATCAACCTTTAAAAGAATATATAAACCCTACAAAATTAACAGTTGATAGTTCAGTTTTCTAACCGTCAGCTAGCTGCTTAAACCAGCTTGTTTAGAACTAGAAACTCATTTTACTCAATACATATTCTTTGGACGAAATACTGGTGTTTTGTTGATTCATTTCTACCGAAATTACATTTGTTAAACCACTTGTGGACGAACTTTAAAGGTTCTATTTGGATCAGTACTTTGGCAAATTGGTGAATGATTGGAAAGGACGATTACAGTTGTGACGAACCAGAAATTCCTACAATTACAATACAACAAAGTACAGAAGGAATCTGTTTTTTTCACAATCCAGACAAACAGACACCTTTGAATCTGATGAAATAGCTGAATATTTATAAATGCCATATTGAATATAGAATCATACTTATGACATATTTTTGATGAATAATTTCATTGCAAAGCAAACATGACATTTTCTTCTGTCTTTCATATACAAAGAGTTAAATCTAGAATGATAATCTTTGCCCAAATATAATTATCAAAAAAAGCTTGACTTTCAAAGTAAATTCTTTCCAAAGTGAAAGTTAATTTCAGTTTCTTCATTTTTAAAATAGCTGTTAGTTTATGTTTCAACAGTGTTTTTTTTTGTAGGTTCCATTATTATAGTTCCATTATTATAGAATTAAAAAAATATAATATTTTTATGGGTACAGTTTCACCCTGCATGGGTACGGTTTCACCTGCTACCTATTCTTTGGACTATCAAATATCTTATCTGATAAAGTCAAAATTTTACAGTATATCCCTTTAACCCTGATTTTTTAAAAAGAAAATTAACAAGAGAGTGTTTAAAATGTAATTTTTTTTATTTTTGAAATAAACAATTGCTTAAAAATGCAGTTTGTCTTTTTTGCAATAACTTTTTTGTAATAATTCCAATTCCATGGATATCTTTGTTTTCTTTATTTTTTGTAATCTTAATAAAGGAGTTGTATGGAAGAGTGAAATAATTTTTCTCCGTCTGTTAAGAACATTAGGTAAAACATCATTTTATTTATTGGCACACAAATAATAAGATTTGAACTTTGATTCTCAATTGACAGAACATTAAAAGATTTCCCTTCAGTACAAGAGATTTAAGCTCCTTTCAAACCTAGCTAGTTGTGTCTGACTTTTTTTGAGAATAGAATCATAGCCCAACTTACGCAAAATTTTTACATACATTATAAATAACATCATCCAATTTCAATTCATCTTTAATTGAAAGGCAATTTTTATGAAAATTTGAAATTAAAAAGATTATGTCTTTAAGCAAATAAACATGTTTAAATGTTTTGAAAAAATCCCCTGAATAGACAGGTGTCATCATAGTTTTGCACTTTTGACAATGAGTATCTCTATTCTTGAGAAGATTATTGAAAAAATTTAAAACTGGAAAATATAAAATGTAATTATTTTTATATTGAAAACATAACATATTAATTACTTTTCAAAATTCTGTCTTCAGTAGCCATATTAAGCTTTTCTAATCTAAAAAGCAAAAACGAGAAATGTTTGAACTATTTAATAAAGTTTTCATTGAGAAAAAAAATCTATTTTACTTTTCCATAAATCTTTTTTCAAATTTCTGATAAACTATGTTTTGAAAATCACTGAAACACTGCAATAATACCAGAATAAATATTACTGTTAAGCTGAAAACTGGGAATTAATGAGATGACACCTGATGTGTTTTATTATTAAGTATTAGTGTTTTGTTTTTTTTAAATACAAAGACACAAACCAAATATAGTGTAAGGTAAACAAGCAATGATGTTTGTAGTAACAATGATGAATGCAAAATAAGAAATTCTCATTGATTTACTTTTAGATTCTTGTAAATGTTTTTGGGATGTTTGCAATGATGTTTTAACAGTGATAATTATGTTTACATAAAGATAGCAGATTGCAAGGCTAATTAAAAATGTTGCTATGCTAAATATAAAAAAACTGTAACTCCATCCAATGTTTCGCTCATATTTCAGAAGAATATTAAAACATATTGGAGATTTACCAAAAAAGTTCTTGCAAAAAAATAAAAGGGTTATATATAGTTAATTGATTTTAGTAGGTATGTTTTACTTGGTTAAAATAAACTGGTATTGTTGCAATAAACCAACAAATTACAATTATCATTAATGTAATTTTTACTCTTTTACGTTTGATATTGTACAACTTTGGTTATATTTTACATGCTTGAACTCTATTATTTTATGCAACATATACATGTACATCTTAAAACCTATGCAAGAAAATGCTATAACATTGGCCAAACATAAGTCTGATTAGTCAGCTTGAAGGCTCATCTTTAATTACCAATAAAGGTTTGGCCAAGTTATAATTTAATTAACTTGCCTAGGGTGTGGCCAAGTTATAATTCAATTAACCTTCCTAAATGTTGAACCTTGTAACATCCTGTTACTAAAGATAAATATGAACTACACATTTCGGCAACTGTAAAGTGATGATTGGATGTCAGAGACAAACCTCAAAGTATATAAATCCTCATTATTCTCATTTGGCATGCAGCTTCCATCTGGACCCAAGGACCTGGGAAAATCATCTGGAAACAACCTCCACTGGAACCATCCATCTACTCCTCAACATTGGAAGACAGTTTGGTAATTTGGCAACCTGCTATTACAAACTATCTACTCTGCTATCGAACTCTCATATTGTTACTTGCTTAAGTATTATTATTGCGAATAAACCATTTTAATTTAAACATTTGTTTAAAGGTTCGAGTAGAACCAGTATTGTTATAACTTGCAAACGCATAGATTTTGCCAGCAAGAGCAGTACAAATTTGGCGCAGTCGACAGGATATTCTTTTGGTTTATTCAAAAGTTTTGAGAAAGTAAATATGGCAGAAGGAGGAAATGGAAACGCCACTGGGGCAGTTACAGACTCTAACCCTTCAACCCCAGCAACTCCAACAATTACAATTCAGCCAGCAGGAATGTCAGAAAGGCAACAAAGACTAATTGAAGACTATGATAGATTGGTGAGTGAAATGAAAAGAAATCGAATCACAATTCCAACAGATCATGGAGATGGAACACATCACCCAGCACAGAACCCAAATGTTGATATCACAACAGTAATTCAAGCATTAAGGGCTGCTTGGGACCGCCCTCAAAGAACTATTCTCAAGTTGTATGATGGAAGCAAGGAGTGTTCAAAATTCAAAGAAGACTTTAATCAGGCATGTTATGCTTATGGTTGGATAGGAGAAGATGTTGTGAAAGCAAATCTTTTAGATTATTTAACTGGTCCTGCAAAGGATTTGGTGTTGGCTCTGGATGGAGAGCCTACTGTGGAGGAAATATGGAAAGCCCTCCATGACGAATTTGATCTAGATCCTTTGGAGTATCAGGAGAAATTGCTTAACTTAAAGCAAATGAATGGCGAAAGTGTGGTTCAGTTTGTTAATAGAGCAAAGAAATTGATAAAGAGGTTTTCTCCACCTAGACCAATGGAACCACAATTGCTTGCAACTATGAAAGAAATAAAACTGATGGAAGTTTTACAAAGAGGATTACAACAGGATATTCTACATTTAGTGTACACCTTACATCCTAAATGTCAAACATTGGCAGAACTATATGAGGCTGCTAAGCAAGCAGAAACTTCATTAAAACTAACTCAAAGAAAACCGATCACAATGGTGTCAAAATTGGAAACTCAACAAAGAAAAGAGACCAAAAAGACCCAGGTAATCAGAAAAGATGCTTCTACAGAAACCCCAAATTTCTGGAATAGAAAGCATGTACCTGACAACAAAAATGCTACTAAAGAAAAGTTTTCAAGCCAAAAAGTCCAAAAGTATGCACCAACTACAACAAATAGGTATTATAAGAAAAATCAACCAGCAAAGACGATACTGAAAGAGGAACCTAAGCTACAAAAATTAGAAACATTAGACAATGAAAGCATGTCAGAAAACGACGAAGTTCAAGATATTCTCTGTTTTTCAGATAGTGACGAATCCACTTGTCAGCTGTTACAAAGCAAACAATCTGAGCGAAATGCTTCAACATTTATTGGACAATTTGAAACTAATACAGGTTTTAAGTTTGATGCCTTGATAGACTCTGGTAGTGACAGATCTTTCATTTCAAAAAAGGTATTAAGACAAGTTCAAGGAAAAGCATCCTTCCAGAACAAACTGTGAAAAATGCTAGAGATGCTTCAGGAAATAGCATCGAGATATGTGGAGAAATCATTCTCAGACTTTATTTTAATGAAAAGATTATTAAACAACGCTTTCTGATCAACAAAATCATTACACAACAATGTATTATTGGGTGTGACTTTCTACAACAAAATGGAGCTACCCTTGACTTTGGCAAGAGACAGATTATACTCCAGCCAGGTACAGAAAAGAATTACCCTGTTGGAACACAACACTTATCTTTCAAAGGGTTTTACCCAGTTCCTCTTATTATGAAAAAGAATGAGAGTCAAATACATACCNATAATATAAAGAAACTATTGCAGAAGACAGATTTGATATTGGCAATCCAGAGGTACCACCCTTGGAAATAACTCTTGAACCAGGTTCAACACCATATAGACAAAGGCCATATAGAATGCCTCCTCAAAAACAAGAAGAATGTAAGCAACAGATAGCTGAATTGGTAAAAAGCAAAGTTATTCAACCAAGCAAGAGCAATTGGGCTTCACCAATTGTTTTCGTAAGAAAGAAGGAAGGTAGTCTACGAATGTGTGTAGATTATAGAAAACTAAACAAAATGACAGTTAAAAACAAGTATCCACTGCCAAATCAAGATGATCTTTTTGACCATTTGGGAGGAGGAAATAAATTCTTTTCTACAATGGATTTGACAAGTGCATACCACCACATTAACATCAAGAAAGAAGATAGGTCTAAAACAGCATTTATTACACCTTTTGGCTTGTTTGAATTTATTAAGATGCCTTTTGGATTAACCAATGCCCCTCCTCATTTTAGTTATGTAATGAATTCATTTGTGCTAAAGGATGTAAAGCATTTGTGCCTAAACTACCTTGATGACATAATAATATTTACCAAGTCGCTGGACCAACATTGGGAAGCATTGGAGACCATTCTTCAACAGATTCAAAAGTACAATTTTAAGATTAAACTAAGTAAATGTGTGTTTTTGAAAGAACAAGTTCAATTCTTGGGACACATTGTATCAGAAAAGGGGATTGAAACAGATAAGTCCAAGACAGATAAATTATATAATTTACAGCCACCAGTGTTTGCAAATTCACTACTAAGCTTTGTTGCATTTTGTGGCTATTACAGAAAATTTATACAAGATTTTGCAAGAGTAGCTAAACCTCTGTATATGTTAATGAAACTACATGGGAAAAAGGATAAATTGCAATGGACTGAGGAAGCCAAGCAATCATTTTTCAAGTTGAGAGATGCAGTAGTTAACCCTCCTGTATTACAACTACCTGATTTTGCTAAAGATTTTCACTTAACAACAGATGCATCGAATGTAGCTGTAGGAGGAGTTCTTGAACAAGTTTATGTAGATGAGAATGGGAAGAAAACAATGAAACCCATTGCCTAGCTTCAAAACAATTCAACAATAATCAAATGAAATATGCAGCCTATCAAAAGGAAGCATTTGGTGTTTACTGGGTTGTAAAGAAATTTTTACATTACCTTCAAGACAAGCCATTCTTTTTATATACTGACCATCAGAGTCTAGTACAAACATTTAAGCAAAACAAATTGAATGTCAGCACAGCAAAATGGGTCATGGCTTTAATGGATTTAAAATTTACAATTAACTATGTGACAGGACGAAAAAATAGAGCAGATGCATTAACAAGATTAGAAGAATATACACCCCAAGGAAAGTAACATTTGAAGAGCTAATTCATGGAAAGATCAAAAAGGAGAATTCTCCTCTATTTCAGTTAAAATGGAACAGTATGAACATACACCAGAGTTAACTTTTGTAGCTACCAGTGATAACAGTGAAGAGAAAATTGATTTGTCTTCTGTTGACTTACAGTCAGAGCAAGAAAAAGATGTGAATTTAAAATCAATTAAAGAATATTTAACATTGGATGGTCAGCTACCTATTCCTTATTTTGGAACTTTTACACCTTTCATAATGGAGATGTTTGTTCACAAGGAAATGATCTGGATTATCCTTGAAGAAAGAAACATTCTGGTTTTACCTGACCATTTGATGCTAACTCTGCTCCCTAAATTCCATAAAAATAAAATTCACAATCACCATGGACCCAGAATGACATTACAAATAATTACAAAGACCTTTTGGCACCCAAAATTAAAGATTATGATTGAGAATTCAATAAAGGATTGCACTTTGTGTGAACAAATGAATGGTAGGAGTAGAGTATACCCTTTGGTAGAAACCTTTCACCCTGCATCACCAATGGAGTTGGTAGCCATGGATATAATGGGACCCTTACCCATGGTTAAGTCATACAGATTCATACTTGTGATAGTGGATCATTTCAGTAGATACACAGTTTTATATGCACTCAAACAGCAAACCAGTAAAGAAATTGCAAACCTTCTTTTCAACAGATTTTTTCCCATTTTTGGAATTCCAAAACAAAGTTGACAGATCAAGGAAGAAACTTTGTTGGTAAAGCTTTTAAAGAGTTTATGAAGGTATTAGGTATTGAGAAAATCCAAACAACAGCTTATAGAAGCCAGAGCAATGGACTAGTTGAACGAAGAAATAGAGAAGTGAGGAAGGAAATCAATAAATTAGTGGTGGAAGAAAATCAGCATAACTGGGTTGCAAACCTACCCTTGATTCAAGCATTTTTGAATCAATCACCTGTAGGAAGTACAAGACTACCACCCAGGAACTTCTTTTTGGCACCAGCACAAGAACACTGATTGATGTAACAATGCATACTACCTCTCCTGAAACAAATGTACTATTTGTATTCAATCACCAGCAGCAATTAGTACAGTTAAGAGCTACAGCCTTCTGTAAATCCATCATGGCAAAAGAACAATATAGGGAAAGAAAGAATAGAAATCTCAATCTTCCAAAATATTTTGAGGTTGATGATGAAGTATTCTTAAGAAATGATGCTGCAAGAATTGCAATAACAAAAATCCCTTCTTTAAAATGGTTAGGCCCATACCGAATAACAAAAGTCAATCATCAAAAGTGGATATATGAAATACAAATGGATGATAATACATGCAAGTTGGTACATGGTAGCAGATTAAGACTAGCCAATGAATCTAATAAGTTGGAAACAGGGAAAGAAGCAACAACAATCTTTCACCTTGTGGAGAAGGAAATAACACACCTCCAATATCTTTCTCAGGTAGAAGGAAGAAATGACTTCCAATTCCGTTTGAAGAATCAAAAAGGCCAAGAAGTCATTGCCTTGTGTGACACAGGAGCA
Source organism: Dimorphilus gyrociliatus (assembly GCA_904063045.1). Classification (NCBI taxonomy): domain Eukaryota; kingdom Metazoa; phylum Annelida; class Polychaeta; family Dinophilidae; genus Dimorphilus; species Dimorphilus gyrociliatus. The sequence goes on from CAJFCJ010000076.1 coordinate 156,521, forward strand.
TTGAGATCCTTTATTACTGAAAAAGAAATCAAGTTAATGGATGTTACAATTATGGATAAAGAAACAATTGGCTTACCAATTATAACTTCAGCTGATGGGAAAGCTTTAAAGCAAAAAGGAAGCGTAAAGCTGAATATCCAATTTGCTGGAGAAAGTATGGAACAAGAATTTATAGTTATGGAAAATCTAGACATAGCAATAATACTTGGTTGTGATTTCCTACAAACTGTGGGAGCAAACCTCAATTTTGAAGCTAAACAGTGTTCTCTCAAATTTGATAGAAGGAAAGGGAACCTGGCTGAAAGAATAAGGCAACCTCAACTAAACAAAGTCACTATAGCCATGATGGGACAGCATGACTCTTCATCAGAAAGTTCAGATAGTGATGACTCAGAGATGGAAGTTACTAATTCTGATACTGGTTATGACACAAGCAATACTTTCAAAACAGACAGTAATTACAGTCTCAATGAACCTTCAAGCTCATCTGAAAGTGATGACACAGAAACAAATAATGAACTGGATCAAAATACAGAATTCAGAGGCAAACATTATCTCTGATAGAGAAGATGAAATACCTAGTTAGACGATGAGTCAATAATTATTGAAAGCGAAATTATTGATATAACCCATTCGGATAATGAGTCAATAATTATTGAAGGTGAAATTATTGACATAACCCATTCGGATAATGAGTCCCTCATAGTGGTAGATTCATCCAAGATGAGAAAGAAAATACAAGTGACACAGACAATGAGTCAGTCATATTTTTAGATGAGACTAAAATCATCTCTGAACAATTAGATTCCCAACAAGAAGTGGAACCACAATATATAGAGTTAGAAGATGGAATAACTATCAGAGTGGAACAACAACACAAAATTTTCAACCATTCAACTATAGCCAACACAGGAAAGCTAACATGAAACAGATGTTGTGGCTCCACTAGTGATGACTGTAATGGTGATCTGTGGCTGCATCCACTCAATAACAGTCCCAAAACCATCCTACCAAGTGCCCATGTTACAAGTGCAAACATTACCTTAACATTTAAAACCACCATTATACTTTTGTTCTAACCAACTACCAAAGCCAGGCATTTGATCTAGCAGATGAGCCAACTTGTAATATAGAATCACAAGAAACCAAGACAATTACAGCTGATATCTATGATTGAACTTGGAAGAAATTGAAACAAGAGCAGTAAAATGTCAAGTGTATCTAAGAACTAATTTTTACACTTACTATTTCTTTGGAGCAAAGAAGAGGAGGATTGTTAACTCAGTTATCAAAGTAACTCATGATCAATGCAGACAGATGATAAAAGACAAACGATCTTTTCAAGGAAACCTTTAATGGTGAAAAGAAACACTTGGATCACCAAGATCAGTTTCCTGCTGCCTACACATGGCCAACAACGACCAAGGTGCTGGAATACACCACAATTATCCAGTTTGGCAAAGCATATTGGCAACCTCCTAATATGAAATTACAACTAATCTGGACTACCTGGAAGATTGGTTTACCAGGGCAGTCCTATTGTGAAACAGAAGAGGCAATTATTGTCTTTAGGAACCTCAAGAATAATTACACACTTGGGCAACAATCACCATGGATAAAAATTAGCAACAGAATTAGTTGTATCAAATTTGCTGGTCACTATTCTTGTCCAGGGTATTCTATTCTGGACATCCCTTATCAAGATAAGTTTATTGATGGAATTGGTGGTCCTGGAACAAAAGTACTAGTACCACTGGAGGAACAGAGTTTAATACAGGAAACAAGCAAGGAACACCTATACAATTTGCTACAATATCAGAAGATTGGCAAAAATGAAGAAAAACGACTATTAAACTATCCCAATAAAGTTAAAGAACAAATTATACTATACAAGCGAACAACCCCTTACCAAGTCTTAACCAATGGTACAGAGAAACAAACACAAAGTATAAACTAATGAGAAATAAAGGCACACTCAAGGAAGTTGTGATATATCATCTACAACAACCCATTAGTCCATCTTACTGGGAGCTGGATAACTATTATATCCAAGAAATGCTGCAAGCAGTCAATGGACAAGGGCAACAAGACAATCTGTCACGATTTCAAAATATGTATACAGTGAGAAAAGAATCAAAAAGAAGGTATTACCAACATTGGGCATATGGTATAAAGGACCACCAGCCAGAGAATTTAAGATTACCTATGAAGGAATTTATTTTACTCTACACATGAGAATGGCTAAAAAGCAGATGAAGAAGGAAGCAAAACTGAAACATAAGATAAGTAAAAACCCATACCACAAATTCCCATTGGAAATGAGAGAAGCTGCCCAAACATCTACCTTACTACATGGTATTGATTCAAATTTTAAGAATTTAAAAAAGTTTACCCAACAGCTGTCAAGTCTTCTCTGCAATCAATTTGTTCAAAGAAGCAGAATGATGGCATTACTAGCAAATTTGGATCCTCAATTGACCACAGTGTTAACAAATGAGTTGGGAATGCACAGTAGTCAGATGGGAGAATTAGCTATAATTAAACAATGTTCACCAATAGCCTCAACAGAAGTAGTTTGTGACTTAAGCATGATAAAAAAGAATAACAAATGTTCTCAATTTTTACTTGTCACCATGAACAACCTGCTTTTCCAAGTAGAACCAGTTACTCATGTTTTACAGCAAGTCAATCCTGAAGAGATTACCTATAATGAGTGTAAGTCTAACAAGTTATTCTACAAAACAACTCACAACCCATTAAATCCTATAAGAAACCAACCAATGAAAGACAAAACGTATGTGTATTATTCAGAAAGAGGATGCAGATTTCACACTGTGTCTGCAAAATCCATGCAGTTACATATCCACAATCACCTTTCTGAACCAAAAATTGAAATTGCCAGATTAGCTGATCTACTCCACCATGGGGTAAAGAAGGATATTGCATACCAGCACTCAAAAATTAAGCAAGTTATCAGTTCACTGGAACAGAAGCAGGCAAGGTATGATAACATGGTCACTGTTGCAGAGAAAAATGGCATTGTACCCAATTTATCTGGAATTAAAAAGTTTTTCCATAGTTGGTACTATAAACCTGGGAAAACACTTTATGTTATCATACGAAATATTTGTTTGAGTATTGTAGTGTCAATGGTATGTATCATCATTTTCAACTATATTATTGGAAGAAGAAAACAAAGAGAAGAAATTGCTACCCCAAGTGAGAGCACAGATAACTCTCCTGAAAACCCAAAACTAATGAAACAAAGTTGTAGCTTTAGTCAACATCAAACTAATGAAGAAGAACAACCACCTGTAATTCTCATTAAATCAAGATGAAGGGACTCATCTTCACAAAGAAGGGGGAAGTTGTACAACTTTGGTTATATTTTACATGCTTGAACTCTATTATTTTATGCAACATATACATGTACATCTTAAAACCTACGCAAGAAAATGCTATAACATTGGCCAAACATAAGTCTGATTAGTCAGCTTGAAGGCTCATCTTTAATTACCAATAAAGGTTTGGCCAGGTTATAATTTAATTAACTTGCCTAGGGTGTGGCCAAGTTATAATTCAATTAACCTTCCTAAATGTTGAACCTTGTAACATCCTGTTACTAAAGATAAATATGAACTACACATTTCGGCAACTGTAAAGTGATGATTGGATGTCAGAGACAAACCTCAAAGTATATAAATTCTCATTATTCTCATTTGGCATGCAGCTTCCATCTGGACCCAAGGACCTGGGAAAATCATCTGGAAACAACCTCCACTGGAACCATCCATCTACTCCTCAACATTAGAAGACAGTTTGGTAATTTGGCAACCTGCTTTTACAAACTATCTACTCTGCTATCGAACTCTCATATTGTTACTTGCTTAAGTATTATTATTGCGAATAAACCATTTTAATTTAAACATTTGTTTAAAGGTTCGAGTAGAACCAGTATTGTTATAACTTGCAAACGCATAGATTTTGCCAGCAAGAGCAGTACAACATGGAAAATCACAATATTTTAACATAGTTGTTAAATATATAAATGTAGAATTAAATAAGCTAAATGTAGGTTTAAACAGACTTAAAATCTGTTAGGTAATAGCTGAGAAAAATTAATTTTTCAATTTTGATAAATAGGACTCAAAATAATGTATTTAATAATAGTTCAAACATAAAGAGATGCATTAATTGTTTACAAATTTGATAGATTAATAGGATAGGCAACAGTCTTATTAGTAATAATCTTTTTAGGATAAGTTTGGGTTAACTTGTGATCATTTTCTATAAATATTTTATAAGATATGTACACAAATAGGCCTATAGCTCCTTTAATATTACAGCTAGAAACTTGCTTTTTTGAATGTAGAGAGATATTATTAAACCCAAATTTAATCTTTTATCAGATTCATTCTATCTGGTCTAGTTTTTGCTCATTGTCCTGTTAAATGTAAATTATTCAACTGAATTTTTACGGTAGAAAACCCAAACTGTTAATCTTCATTCTTGTATAGGCTGTTTAGAATTGAAATGGGCTAAACGTAGGTCAAAACAGAGCTAAAATTGGTCAAGTTGGAGCTGAGAAAAGTTAAATTAAAGATTTAATATATTTGTTAAATAATAGCCATAATTACAATGAATAATTTAGTGTTTAATATTTATTGTGCAGGATGAATATACAATGGTTTATGCCATTCAAAACTCTGCCTTATATGCACCCTGATGTTGATGTAAACATTAACAATTTAAAATTCCAACTAAGATACATTCTACAATGCTATTTCAAAGCAGAAAACAGTAAAGTTGCTAATCATTGGGATCACCTTTTAGAAAATGAAATTAAGAGAACAGATCTTGGATGCAAAAATAAATTAGAATATTATAGAGATAATAAAGAGGATAACATATTTGAAGATATATTTGAGGGCAAAAAACAGCTGATAAATACAGTAGAAAGATGCTTCAAAAATTTTTATGAATTGCAAAAGAAACTTAATCAATACTTCTATTTAAAAAGATTGTTAAACCTTTTAGAATCTAAGGAAGAGTTAATTAAAGTATTACATTTTGTAAATGGAGAAGTTTTAAATACTAAAAGGAATATGAAGCATTTCTCCAAATCATATTATGATGAATTTTATCAAGATGTTCTTAATTTTTATGACAATATGAAGAAAAGCAATAGAGAATTTAAGGAAAACGAAGTTATAGATCAAGCATCTCCACCAAAACAAATAGAAAATACACAAGTTATTAAAGAGGTTGCTGTTCAGGTTGATAGGCCACCAACACATAACATTGCTGTTCAAGTTAAGAAGCCACAGACACATGATATTGCTGTTCAAATATCTAAAACATTCAAAGAAAGAAGCACACAAACAACTGTACCAAGGTTAACTAAAAAGAGAAAGATTCCTAAAGTAAAGGAGGTGAAAGATTCAGGAAGAGAAAATCAAGGAGAAGAACCACAAACTAAGAAGCAAAGAGTTGAAAGAACAACACCACAGCAAGAGAAAGCAAAAGAACCAAAGCAGCAGCAGCAACAACAAGAGTCACTCAAGAGAAAGAAGCCTACAGTTGAAGGAGGTATAGAAGAAAAAAGCCACCAAGAAGAGAAACAAAAAGAGCAAGAGCTTCCAGAGGGAAAAGAAGAGGAAAAAGTTATGGATTTAAACAAATTTAAATATGTAAAGATAAAGAATGTTAAATTGGATAAATCCCTTAAAATGAAATGTAGAAAAGAATATTATGATTGTGTATTGATAAGTGATTGCTCCTTTGATAGACTGTCAGAGAAACAACTCTTCCAGATCAAGGATACAACTATGGGAACCAGCAAAAATGTTGTGTTTTTCCAAATTAGGGAATTGAAATTTGTTGACATAATTGAAATATGCCAGAAATGGAAGTTTTCATTTAAAAAAATATTCTTCTTCTCTAAACATAAACCTAATATTTCTTCTGGAGAAATCTTCAATCAGTCAGTCAAACTCAAAAAGATATATTTCCCTACTAACTATTTTACAGCTTATACTCAGAGAAATATGAAGAGAGCTGGATTGAGCTTTATACCACTTCCTCAACCATTACAGAGCAGATTAATCAATGAAAACGGTGGCTATAATCAGCTTTGTCAACAAGATCAACATCTCCTACTCAAACACTTCTGTAATGAATTGTAATATACTTGTATATTTTATATGGTAGTTGTCTCATAGAGATCATGTTTTTTAAATGCACAGCATACTTATTGCTCTTAAATTTACAGAGAATAAACAAATTCGCTTTGTGGTCTTTAATTTGCTTCAAAAATCAATGAAATCTGTCAAATAGAAGCTGAGAAAAGTTAATTTTAAGATATTGACAATTTTAGGTTTTAATAAGATATTAGTTCAAATTTAAGCACCTTGTCTATCCTTAATTCTGATCCAAATTTGACAAATTTTTTTTTAAATTGTAGACAATTCTATTTCCTTTTAGAATAAATTAACTCCTATAATATAAAACATAGTTTAAATACTGTTTAAATAGCTTAAATGCAAGTACTATCATAATACAAAAGTTGGTAGAAGAACATCTATTTTAGGATGAATTTATAGTTGCTTTAAATGTTTATATGCTGGATGTAATTAAATGTATTACAACTATTGCTTTAATATATTGTTTTCCTTCGAATTTCAAAGAAATTGATGGAATTTTACTGTTCCAATTCTTACAGTGTACTTGTACTAATTTTTTAAGATTTTCATTGACCTACATACAAAATGTTGCTTAAAGAAAATTATATATATATACATATTTATATTGTTTTCATTGGCACCTTGTTCAATATGCATACTCATATAATAATTCAATGTTGCAATTATACAATGAGAATGAATATTAGAATTGGGCAATATTCTACCTAACCCTAACTTTAGCCCTTAACCATAACAAAAAATTATTAAAAGAGTATTGAAAACTAACCATATCCTAATAAATAATTAAATATATAAAATAGTATAAAATTATTAATTAATTAAGCAGATATTAATTGATTGAATTATGAAGACTGTTCAATTAGTTGTAATGATTATTGGATATTGTCAATGAATTTCAATCTATTTTTTTAAATAGAAAAATATAATATATAATTTTGTCTATACATTATGAAATATAATTCAAAGGTTAAGAGGTGACACTATGAGAGCCACTTTCTTCACAAGAAGGCCCTTATCTTAAATGATATAATCTGAAAAGGTGACAAGTGACATGTTTTGATAGTGTCTTATCAAGGGCTTTGTTGCCATGATGGGGGTTTTCTATGCTAAAGTGTATATAAACCTTGCTATTGCGCATTCTCTCATCTGCTACCATAGAGAAAAGACTGTTCACCAGACCAGTCTCTGTTTCAAGTAAGTTCTAATCTTTTCTTAACTTTTTTCATATAAACAGTTGATGGAATATAGACATATTATATATCATTAGAATCAGCTTTTCAAGCCTGTTAACATTGTGCAAAAATCTATTCGATTAGATGAAAAAAAATTTTACAAGCAAAAACAAATATTCGATATGTAAGAAAGAAAGAAAGAAATGTTAATTCTTTAACTATAGAATTTAATTAATAGAAGTGTTAATTTAATTACTATATTCAGTTAATGGTTTCTTCATAATATTCATTTTATATTCTTTACACAGAGAGAATTTTTTGCTGATTGATTTGCTATTTGCTGCTTTTTTCTCCATTTTGCTTGGATTACACAGTTAGTTATATGTTATATGTTACATTATTTTTAAATATTATGTTATAATAAATCTTTCTCAACATAGAGGTCTTCTCTTCACCAAAAGTGTGATAGCTTTCATCTATTCCACTACAGAAGAAGGATAGTTCAACATCCCAGACTTTATTTCTAGTAAGATTTATGTTTTTCTTAACTTTTTTGGTGTATTGAAATAAATATCAGTTCTTTAAATATTTTAATTAACAGATGCATATAATTGTTAAATTCATTAATTATTGTTAGTAATTTCTACTTACATTTATTACAGAATCAATTTTTTACTGATTGAATCTCTACTACTTTGTGGACTGGAAATCTTCTGACAGCATCCCAACCAAAGTCTTAATCAGCATATTGCAAATTCTACAGGATCAAAACCTGACAACAGCTATCTTGAAAGAATCTTCTGAAATTTACTATCAAAGTAAGTAGTATATGTTTTGTATTGAAGAGTCTTGTCTTTCTTGAATAAATTTACAGCCCTTGGCTATGAATTTATTCTGTTTTTTAACTATTTGTTATTGGTGTTGATGTGTTGATATAATATATTGAGATATTCCTCCTTTCTTATAAAATTCAAAAAAGTTACTTTTAGTATAAAAAAAATACATATAAACCCTTATTTTGGTAGCTTTTTTATTTATTTTCTAAACTTGTATATTCCCATTGAAAAAAGTTTACTTTTTAAGTTCTTCATTCCAATGGAATAAATATACAAAGTTTTTTATTACAAAATTCTACATAGCTTTTTAATTTTTTCTAAAAACTTGTATATTCCCAATGAAAATAAAGTTTACCTTTTAGGTTCTTTATTTCAATAAATATGCAAAGTTCTTTCTTGTTGAATTTCACATTTTTCCTTACAGAATAACTCTAAATAAGATGGCTTTTTTTGCTTTTAAATTTACAGTTACTCTTTTTTATCTCTTCCAAAATTTTAACTAATTTTTATTGAGGAAGAATATCACAAACAGGTTTGAAAAAAAGAATTAATATAATTATCTATATCTATTTCTATATATAGGGTTAGGTTATGTACTTATTGATTTTCTAAGTATGTTATTGATGCTTATTTATGTTTTGTTTTTTTTTTTTGTTATTCCTATAAGAAAAGAATTGAGAGTTTACAATTCAAAATGAATGAACCTGTAAGGAAAACAAAAACACTGAATCATCCATGGTTTTACCCTGAAATATATGAAAAAAAGGAATGTTTTAAGTTGAATTTCAAGACTTTAAACTTTGACATTTATAAACAATTAAAATTTATTATTGAGAAGCAGATTGAAAAACATGTTGGTGTTTCATATAAGAAAATCTGTAGCTCATCTGAATGTTTATATTTTAATAATAGGTTTAATATTTCTAAACCTTTTCAAGAGCTAATGAGAAAAGATTATCAAGAATTTCAAGCTTTAATTGAAAAACGATACTTAGAAAACCTGGAACAATATGTTCTATTGGAAAATTATTTTAATAATATTAGTACATTATGTAAACATTTCAATGAAGATGAAATCAAAAGGTTGATATCAAAAATCTTTCTAGAAAAATCCATCAAATTGAACAAGGAATTTGTTGAAAAAACAAAACAAAGTCTGATAGAAATTTGTATCAGAAGTAAAGAAAATGATAAAGACAGAAAAAAGAAGAAACTGAAAGAAACAACTACAACAGATGAAAAAGATGGAAATCATATAGGAACAGCTGACAGAACAACAATGAAAATAATAGTTGAACAAGAGAAAGGTACACTTAACAATGAAATGGAAAAAACACCAGAAGAGAAGATGAAAGAAACATCTATAATAGAGGAAGATGCAAGTGGTAAGAAACTGAAAGAAACAATTATAAGAGATGAAAAAGCTATAAATCATATTGATACAGCTGATAGAACTACAATGAAAGAAATACCAGTAAGAGAGAAAAATACCAGTTGTCTGAAAATGGAAAAAACATCAGTTATTGAAGAAGCTGCAAGTGAGAAGAATTTTAAAGAAACATCTGCAATAGAGAAAGATACAAGTGGTAAGAAACTGCAAGAAATGGCTGTAAGAGATGAAAAAGTTGGAAATCATGTGATTGCTGTTAAACAAATAGATACAGATAATAGAACAACAATTGAAGAAAAACTTGAAAAAGAGAAAGCAGGTACTACTGACAAGGAAATAGAAAAAATACCAGAAAATATTTTGAAAGAAACATCTATAATTGAGAAGGATACAAGTGATATTATTATGAAAGATGTACCAGTAAGAGAGAAAAATGCTAGTGATCTGCAAATGGAAAAAACAACAGTCATTGACAAGGATGCAAATGATAAGCCAGTTAAAGATAACCATTTTCCAAATAAAGATGCAAGTAATATAGAATTACAAGAAACCATTTTAAGAGATAATCATTCTGATACAACTGCTACACCAACTACTCAACAAAATGATAATCTGAAAGAATATGAAGAAATGGATGAAAAAGAGATAGAAGAGGGAGCTCAAGAACAAATAATGGAAACAAGCCCAAATGTAAGAAACATTTTAGATGAGACAATTATGGATGCTTGTAATCAAAATTCTGTTGTAACAAAATTACATTGGTCAAAAAATGTTTCATTTCAATCACCATTAAGAACCTCCTCACCAAAACAAACAACTTTTAATACTTCTATTGATTCTAGTGAATTGGATTTGTTTGATGAAGAATCATGGTTGGCATTGGAAGAGAGAAGATCTCAAGATCAAGTAATAGACACAACAAAGAAGAGTATTGATGGAGTAAATTCAATTGTTTTAAGTATAACAGATAATACCAGAAAATATATGGGATGGAGAATGGTATTGAAAAATAACTACAGAAAGGATAAAAAGCTGATTGATCTCTATAGAGAATGGGGGAAGAATTTCCTGTCAGACAAAGAAGCTAAAATTTTTTCAAAATTATTACCACCAAACATACCAATAAAAACTGAATTTCTTATTATTTCTGATAGTTCATTTAGAGATGTTCCCATCAAGAATATTTCACAATCAGCCTCCAAATACAAAATTGCTTTAAAGGGAATTATGATCAACATTAGTCAATTAAACTATGAAGACATTTTGCCCATTTTAACAAACTGGAATATGCAATATGAATATATCTTTGTACATGCAAACTTAAATTCTAACAAACAAGCTTATGGAGTAGCCTCATTTTTAAAAGACAAATTTGGAACTTGTAAGAATGTTATAATAGCCATTCCATTTGGCACTAAACTGATTTCATCAAGCAAAGATATTCAACTGGCAACTAGGAACCAAGCTACTGTTCTAGACATGACTGACATGAAAAAATTGGGATTTACAGATAATCCAACTGGAAATTCAAAATCAAAACATCTCACAAAGAAGGCACAAGAATTTTCCATTGATTTAGTGATGAAAACATTGCAGAGAATTATTAAAGATGAGACAGAAGAGAAAATGGACAAAGATATATCAACTAATAGGGTAATACCATTATCTGGATTTAATTTCAATCAACAATTAAATACTCAATATGTTGTTAATTTAAGCAAATATCAGATCCCTAATGATATCAATAATTTTTTAAATCTGGGTTTAAAGTTTGTATATGAAAGTATAAAACCAAAAAAATGGAAGCAATATACATTATTTAATTTAGAAAGATTTTTTAAAAAAGTATCAGTCATTAAGAAACTAAATAAATCAACAAGTGAGGAAAATCTTAGATGTATTAATTATCAATGGATACCAAAAGGATATGAATCAAATGTTACATGTATTGAGGAACAGGATGATGCTGATGATGATAGTGATGATGATGATGAGGATAGTGATGAAATGTTACAATTTTTTAAAGAATGCAGAAAAACAATTCAAAATACTTTCTTTAAAGAGAACTTCAGGATTTTAAAATTTGACAAACAATTCTTTCAATCTCTGACAAAATTCCTTTCATTAAACATTGTAATTAAGCCAGCTGACAAAGGATCTTGTATTGTAATACAAAACACTGATGATTATATTTACATGTGCAATAAATTACTTTCTAATAAAAAGCAATATTCCAAACTAACAACAAATTCTAATGAAAATGTTTGTCATAATAATTTCTTAAAAAAATCAGCATTGTATTATAAAGATTTAATTAACACATTTAGAGTTACTTTGGATGAAAAAGAATGTAAACATTTGTTAGAATCTGTCTGTTTAAAGAAAAACTCTTTTTACAAAAGAATATTTTATGGATTGCCTAAAATACATAAAGAATCAGATCAATGGCTTCATAGTGGAAGGATTCCTAGAGGAAGACCTGTTGTTAGCAATTTAAGAACAGAATCTTATGAAATATCCAGATTTATATCACACCAACTGAAACCAATTAGTATGCTACATTCTTCATATATTGGTAATTCTCAACAACTATTGGATGAACTTAATAGAATAACAATTCCAAATGATGCTCTCTTAGTGACTCTGGACATTAAAAGCATGTATACAAATATTGATACTTATACTGGTTTGAAAGCTATAAAATATTTTTTTGAAAAGTATCCCTCCAAGCAAAGACCTGATAACTTTCTTATTCAACTACTAAAGTTCAACTTACATAAGAATCATTTTAAATTCTTAAACCATACATACTTACAAAAGAGTGGTTGTGCAATGGGTCAAAGCTATGCTCCAGCTTATGCAAACTTATGGATGGCTTGGGTGGAAGAAGTCTACATTTCTAATATTAGGCCTAGACCTCTTTTTTACAAAAGATATTTGGATGATATTTTCATAATTTGGACAAGCAGTATTGCTGAATTTCACAGCTATCTTCAGAAAGCCAATAACATACTGAAGAATTTAAAGTTTGAAGAAAGAATTAGCCATGAATCTATTAATTTCCTAGATTTAACACTCTTCAAGGGAACAAGATTTTTGTCAACAAATCAGTTGGATCATATGACCTTCTTCAAAAATTGTGAAACATTTCATCAACTTCATAAGACTTCTCTGCACCCTAAACACATCTTTAAAGGACTTTTAAAATCTCAATTCCAAAGGTTTCTTAAAAACAGCTCTTCTCCATTTCTATTCCTGCAAACTTCTCAAACTGTGATGAAATCCATTTTAAATCAAGGCTACAGCAGCAAAGAAATAAAAAAAGCAATGCTTTCAGTAATAAAAGATCAATTGAAGAAAGAAAACTATGAAAGAATGTTGGAAGAAAATCAAAAGAAACACTTCAATATCCCAAAGAAATTGAGAGTATATTTTAACATGGCAGAAAAGATATTCTGTCCTCTAAAAATGAAATTCATTTTTAGAAAAAACTGTGTTGATTTAATCACAATAAACTCCAAAATATTTCTACTACAATGTAAAGAATGTGGACAAATGATGTATTTCACAATACAACAGCAATATACAAATTACAGCATCTTCCAAACACTTACACACCTTTTGTCAAGAAAATATGTGGAATTGAGGAATGTTGAGCTTGTTGAAAATTTTATCCAACATCAGCATTTTGCAGAAAATCAATTTAATATCACAATATTTCCATATGAACAATTACAAAGAGACAAATCAACAATTGAAATGAATAGACACATTTATGAGTTGAATATGAAGGATATCATGTATGACCCTTTTGGTTTAGTCAGATATACAAATTGTCAAATTTACACAAAGCTACCATTAATTATGCCACATAGAAATGACCTCGGACCAGTCTTACAAAAGTTTTCAAAGATTTATAGAAATTTAAGTAATAAGAATTCAATATTTAAAAATATTCCTCTGATATTTGCTTTTACAAACAACATGAGTAGTTACTTTAAATTGATTCATAAAAATATATATTTCAAACAGGAACTAAATAAATCCACTTCCTTATTTGATAAGAGTAATGCTACTGATAGAGATTCAACAGAAAAACACCAAGCCTCAATGAACAAAACTGGAACTAAGTCAATTAAACATTTTTACAAAAAGAAGAATACAGAGGAAACATCAACTATTAGCTTGCCTTCTCCACCAGAAAAAAGACCAAAATGTGATACAATAACAAGAAAATTCACTACAAAGAGAAAAATAGATAATGAAACAGATGAACAACAATCAGTTGTAGAACAAAAGATTAAAAGGACAGGAAGAAGAATTAAGAAGAAAGTATAAACATTGTAGAATTTTTAATTAGTTTGTTTTGCATATTTGTTTTGTTTCTTCAAAATGTATATTTTGTTATATAAACAAAATTATATCAATTTGTGTATTCTTAGTTTCTTTTATTCAAATGTTCATGTTGTTTTTTTTATGTAGAATATACATAACATATTATATTACATTTTTCCTTATATATAGATTTTCTAAAATGGCAAACAACCTTCCACAAAACCAAATTGAAACAATAGAAAATGATGGAAATTTAATAAACCACACTATAGATATTGAACATTTTTTACCACCTTCTTTTGAACAATTTTTCAACTTTAGAACATTTTATAACCATCTTTTAAGATTTAAAAGAGATGACAAAAACCATCCTCCTATATTTGATGGAAATAAATTTGAAAAACTTGCAGTAGACAAAATGATAAAATTCAAAGAATTTTGTGATGAAAAAATGTGGCTTGTTCAACAACACCAACCACATAACTTAAACAAACAACAACTTGGAGAAATAATATTAAGACAATTGAATAGCACTGATCATATTGTAAAGTTTTTCAATACAATCAAAGTTAATAGAATAAATCATCCAAATGTTAATGAAATGATGACATCTTTCACAGAGATTGGAGTGAATCTAAGAGAAGAGGAAGTTGAAAATCTTATGAAAATTCAACAGCCTGGAGTTGAATTAACAAACAATTATAATTTGCTTCTGCTGACAGATGGCAGTTTGGGTGATTTAGATTTGCTTCAAATAGAAGATGTTAAGAGAAATATAAATTTTGGTGGAAATATTTTAATTATAAACATTTCTGGTCTATCATTTAAAAATTGCAAAGAAATTTTATCAAAATGGAATATAAAAGCTACAGTTGTAGCCCTTCATATTCTTTTTGATATCATTAATGATGTTGATGAGAATTTTCCAGATATTTACACAAACAATGGAAATTTTAAAGAATGTCTCCTATTTATAAAATACAATGAAAAAAATCATATAAATAATCAAGTAGCACCACCAGAAAATTTACAAAAAATGTTGACAAATGTTTTTTATATCAATAGCATTATAAGAGGAGATCCTTTTCATAGACGAATGCAGCAGGGAAAGATCTCTTCATTAAGAAATGTTGTTCAACAACTGATTTTTAATGAAATTTTAGTGAACACAAAAGAAATAATGGTTCAGCAACAAAGAAGGACTGGAAGAAGGAGATTAAATAGACAAAGATATCAGTGAGAATTGCACAAATCATTCATATTATATATTATTGCTTTCCATGTCTTTTTTATGCAAACATATTATATTCTATTTCATTGAAAAAACATTCATATAATAACTATGTATTCATATTAGTGCAGGATACAAATTTTACAAACAAAAAAACCACAAAGCAGCAATCTAATTATGTCACTTAAAAGTTAAATATATTATTGTGCAACATGTTTGTCATATTTGCAACCTAAATATTGAAATATCAGTCCATATGAAAGTGAGGGAAGCTCCAGTGTTTTCATTTAAGAATCATTTTTGTTTATCTATAATATTCTGAATTAAATATGTTCTAATTGATATACTTTGAAGCAATTCTTTCATTAACACTATAAGATCTATCAGACAATTTGGATTTTATATTCTACTCTCAAACATTATACATAACCAAACATTTAAAACAAAAAGAATTACAACAAAAATTCATGCAAGGAAGGATACAATTATAGAATTGGTCCTATCCTCCCCTTCAAGGTAGCAGTAAGTGAAGCTATCCTCTGAAATGACCCTGATGAGTCTTTGCAAAAGGGGAAGATGAAACCATGGTAGGTCAACCATACTTGGTTCCATTTCACCTAATACTAAATATATACTACATTAAGACATTAAATCATCAATCAACTTGAGATGTGAAGACTACTTGATTCATATTGTGCAATAACTTCTTACTCTTGCATCTCACAATAATGGGGGATCTCCTGAAACTTTGTTGGAAGTTATTCGACTTTCATCAGAACTTAGATCTTAGTATCTAGTTCAACATTACAATAACCCTAAGACTAAACCCAGATCTATAATCCTGACCAAGGAGAACCCCTACCTAACATTGATTAAAAGTTAGGTATTACACTGGAACACTAGCTAACCAGTTCCCAAAAACATTACCAGAGTTGTGTGAGTGGCCTAACCCATAACCCTTACCAAACCCTAACCCTAACCCTCAAACATAGAGTTTGCTTCAAAATTTCGAAATTTTGAATCCAATTTATTACTGTACATGTACACATACATTCGTCAGCTATATTCTACAATAGAGAAGTAGTATTGAACCAGTATTGTACTATGCAGATAGCACTGATAAAGATAAGCAGTAGTGACCTAGTTTCGCATAGGGCAGTGCATACACATTATGCAGTAATAAAACCTATTGAATTATATAAAGAATATTTGCTATTTGCAACCTAGCATTAATATTACAATTTATTAATCCATAAATTTATGATTTCGAACTAAAACTAGTTCAATTAATTGTCAATTATGCTTAAATTCTAAGTTTAGATTATATTCACTATTCAACAGTATTGTATACACAATACTGTTCTTTTTAACATGCATTAATCAGATATACTTCCTCCTTATATGCTGATGCTAAATTTACTAACTCAATCAATTGAATATCATTATTAAGGTAGAATATAAAAACGGTCAAATATACAATCTACATGTTTTCTTGATTGTTGGACTTGTCCTACTAAAATTGTTACATCTTATGCAACTCTCCAACCTTCGAAATTCAACTATTATTTAGAAGAGGAAAACAATAAAAACATGACCATATTTAGAACTTTTCTTTGTCTTTAAATGTTACTTTTGTTTTTGTGAACATTGAAATTTGTGAACTATCAACCCTTAAAAGAGTATATAAACCCTACGAAATTAACAGTTGATAGTTCAGTTTTCTAACCGTCAGCTAGTTGTTTAAACTAGCTTGTTTAGAACTAGAAGCTCATTTACTCAAATACATATTCTTTGAATGAAATACTGGTGTTTGTTGGTTAATTTTTACTGGAATTACATTTATTAAGACTACTTGTGGACGAACTTGAAAGGTTCTATTTGGACCAGTACTTTGGCACATTGGTAAATGATTGGAGAGGACGAATTTGATAGTGACGAGCTAGGACTTCCTACAATTACAATACAACAAAGTACAAATATGGCGCAGTCGACAGCCCACAATGCTACTTCAATGAATGTTATTTTGGTTTATGAGAATGACAAAGCCAGAGCCAAGGAAGTAGATGAGTATCTTTCAAAAATTAATGAATTAATGTTGAGAATTAAAAGTAGTGGAGCCAAAGTGGATGGTAATAGCTTTTTAAAGTACCATTTGATGACTGGGGCAGCTACAATTCCTGAAGGTATGGTTAATCCTGATCCTACTCAACCAGAATTCAGTTATAATGGCATTCAAGATAATGCTTTGGAAAAGACAATTGCAAGTCTTCTAATTGATGCTAATGAGAAACCTAATACTACTTTGCTGAGACCCTATTCTGGTAGCAAAGATACTTGGGCCTTTAAGAGGAACTTTCAAACAGCTTGTGAATTAAACCTTTGGGATACAGAAGAGAAAAGAGTTCGAATGCTGAGAAAATACACTACTGGAAGAGCCAGAGATGTTATTGAAAGTTTACCCTCCATGGCAAATGAAAATGAAATTTGGGATGCATTGGATGAAGAATTTAATCCAGATCCTATGGCTTACAAAAAAGAAATTGATAGATTGAGACAGTTCAATGATGAAACTGTCCAAAGTTTTGTTAGAAGAAGTAAAGAACTTGTGGAAAAATTCCTACCATTCAATACTACTGAAATGGCTTGTGTTACTGGAAAGAGTTAGAGAACTTCAACTGTTAACTGTATTCAGGAATGGTCTTAAAGGAAAAATTGTTAATCATGTGGAAAAGATGGAAAGATTAACTCAGTTAATCAGTATATTAAATTGGCAAAAAGAGCAGAAATATTTTTTGATAATGCAAGAAAAGAAAGCGAAATGAATTCAAACAGTACAAAAGGAGATTTGACAACAATCAGAGTAACTCAAATCAAAATGAACATACATTTAAACCTTTTTCTCAAAATAGATTTCAACAACAAAGAATGGAAATGCAGGAATAATGAAAAGGCAGCTTTAACAGACTAATACATGTTGGACCTGATGAACCTAATGAAACTGAAATTTCTAAAGGAAGAATGGCAATATTTAATCTCAAAGAAGAGAAAATCGCACATTTTAAGTGTACTTCTTTGGTAAAAGGCAGAAAAGATTTCCAATTTCGAATGAAAAATCATAATGGAAGAGAGGTTATTGCTTTATGTGATTCAGGAGCACTTTTGTCATTTATTACAGAAAAAGAAATCAGGTTAATGGATTCTAAATTCATCAAGAAAGAAACTACTGGCTTACCAATCATCACTTCAGCAGAGGGAAATGCTTTAAAGACAAAAGGAAAACAAAACTGAATATTCAATTTAATGGAAGAATTATGGAACAAGAATTCTTTATTATGGAAAAACTAGATATGGCTATAATACTTGGTTGTGATTTCTTAGAAAATGCTGGAGCTCTTATTGATTTTGCAACAAAACAAGTTTCTCTTCCATTCTTTATCAGAAAAGGACAACCAGTTAGAAAGTTTTTGCAATATAACGAAAATCACCAAACAAAATTTGGAAAACAAGGCAGTGTAAAAAAAGTAACTGTTGGAATGATGGGACAGTATTTTGAAGATTCTGACACTCCATCTGAAGTTTTTGATACTCCATCTGAAGTTTCAGATAGTGTGGACTCAGAAATGGAAGTTACTGATCCAGATACTGGCTATGATACAAGCAACACTCATGGTTCAAGCATAGTTTATGAGGGATTCAATGGTTTTGATTCAAATAGCAATTATGGCACAGATGAAAGTTCCAGTACTTCTGAAAATTATGATACAGAAACAAGTATTGAATCAGATCACAGCCCAGACTCAGATTTGGATATAATCAATGGTACAAGCTCATCTGAAGATGAAATTAGTGATTCAACTGATTCTGATCATGGTTCAATGATTGTTATAGACTCATCTGAGGAAGAGCTTGATAACATAACTGAGCCTGATAATGATTCAATGATTGTTATAGACTCATCTGAAGAAGAGACGTAACACATTGAGTCTGACAATGATTCCATAATGGTTATAGACTCATCTGATGAAGAGACTGGAAATATACCTAAGTCTGACAATGACTCAGTTATTCTCATAAATTCCTCTGAAGAAGAAACTGAAGACTTGGCTATGGAAATGGAAATGAAACACAATACATAGAATTAGAAGATGGAATAACTATCAAAGTGAAAAAGAACAAAAGAAAAATCCAGTAACTCCTGAAATAGAAGAATTACAGTTGGAAAGTATTGAATTTGAACATTTGTCTAATCAAAATGTACACAATATTAATTCAAATACACTAGAAATTGACAATTATTTACATGTGTCCAAAAATAATCTTGACAAGAACAGAGAAGAATTAAAAGAAATGATAAAGAATTATGAAGATATTATTGCTACAAATCAGAATGACATTGGTTCACCAGATGTTCCACCAATGGCAATTGAATTATTGGAAGATATAAAGCCTTTCAAACAAAGCCATACAGATTGCCACCCAACAAACAGCAGGAATGCAGGGATCAATTAAATGGATTATTGGAAAATGGTCTAATTAGAGCAAGCAAAAGCCAATGGGCTTCACCCATTGTTTTTGTGAAAAAGAAAGAAGGAACATTAAGAATGTGTGTGGATTACAGAAAACTTAACAAGCAATCAAAAAAGAATTGTTATCCAATCCACATCAGGAAGATTTATTTGATAAGCTTGGAGGAGGCCACAAATATTTTTCTATATTGGATTTAACAAGTGCATTTCATCATATTCCAATTAAAGAAGAAGATAAGGAGAAAACTGCTTTTATTACACCATTTGGTTTATTTGAATTCAACGCATGCCATTTGGTTTGGCAAATGCACCTTCACACTTCAGCTATATCATGGCAAATTTTGTTATTAATGGATTGGAAAACTTCTGCATTAATTATATGGATGATATTATAGTTTTTACCAAAACATTGGAAGAACACTTTGTAGCTCTACAGAAACTTATGGAAAGAATCAAGGAAAAAGACTTCAGAATTAAACTGAGCAAATGTGCATTCTTACAAGAATCAGTTCAATTCCTTGGTCATAGAATTACACAGAATGGTATTGAAACTGATCCTGAAAAGATTCAAAAATAAAAGATGCCAAATTACCTATGTTTGCAAATACTCTGTTGAGTTTTGTGGCATTTTGTGGTTATTATAGAAGATTTGTTAAAGATTTTGCAAAAATCACAAAACCTTTGAGAGAATTATTAAAAGTACACCAAAAGACAGAAAAACTGAAATGGACAAAAAAAGCAGAGGAAGCTTATGAAACACTAAGGAATGCAATGACAGAGCCCCCAATCCTTCAACTGCCAGACTTTACTAAATCATTCTATTTAACAACAGATGCTTCTAATTATGCAGTTGGTGCAGTTCTAGAACAAGAATGGGAAGAAGATGGAAAGAAAATAAGAAAACCAATTTCTTTTGCTTCCAAGCTCCTAATCAATACACAACGAAATAATAGAAAGAATCATATCCATACTTTTTGCAAACACTCTTCAAAGGTGTTCCATGAAAGAATGGATTTATAAAATTAACATCATCACCAGGGTCATAATCAGAATAGATAATTGAATATTTCTTGTTTGTATTAGTTACTTTAACGAAGAGATTGCCAACAACAAATTCATTAGTTTCTTCAAAAATATCATAAACTGTTCCACTGATATATTCAACTGTTTGAATAGTAGTTGGAAAATAGGTCAACTACTGTATGGTCAGGACAATTTGGCCTGTTTTGGGACAATTTGCTCTGCATTTTAGGACATTTGACCTGTGCATTATATTCAAAGTTGTAATTGTAACAATGTTTATTTTTATTAATATTTAAAGTGACAATGATACTACTGACATATAACGATAAATAAGAAAACACTACAAGCAATGATACTAAAAATACATAATAACAAACAAGTAGTAGTAAACTAAGTAATCATGGAATGTTTAACTCCACTAATCCATCTGAAAGATTATCTAAAATAATTTTTTTAGTTTCCAAGTTGTCCCATAAGTCAAAGATTTTAGACTACAAGTATGTTTGTTTTCTTCTCTGCATTCCCTTTAACTTGTTTTCAGAGAGTAGCTTCCTATAAATTTTAATTAACTCAGCTTCTCTAGCTAATTCATTTACAAGATTATAGAAATTTTCATCAGCTCTGACTACTGTATTTAGACTAGAGTGCCATCATTCAACTTTATCGTTTGTTCTGACTATCATGTTGTATACAGACCAATTCTTTGGTTTCCAAATGTTTCCATTGATATAGGTTTTTTCCATATATTCCAAAAGATTTGCATATAAGTTTTTCTCTAAGAGTTCATACTTTATTTCATTAAATTTAGAAACAATGAATTTTCCTGGAGATATGAGAGACACATGAGTTTTCTAAGCATTTTTCCTTCATAGTTTTTTTTTTATAGTCATTTATATAACGAAACTTCTGCAAAAAAGTATGAAAAATTATTTAGACATTACTTTGAAATTGATTATACCTGAATGTTTCTTAAAATTTATTGCTTAAAGTGAAAAGCACATTCTTGTAAATCAGCTTCAGGAAAAACTTGAGTAACTGCTTTTGACAAGCATACCTTAAAGTCTAATACAAACTTTTGCAGTTTTTTCTTCTTCATAACAAATTATTCAAATACAAAAAATGTTCTCTGATGACTTTGAGTCAGGATTATCAGTGGAAGATATCTTGTGATTCTCTTCACTTATCATTGAAGGTCAATAGTATTATGTAGGCTATTTTAAAATGAAAATATAGACAATTTATGCAATATTCTATTGTTTTTCAGTCATTTCCATGATTTAGGAAATTTAGCAATAACATTGCTGGTAAGTCTAGTATTTGATAAAAGTTTTGAAAGCTTTAAATTGTCTGATAAAACTTTGCAATGATAAAAATTTTTAATTGTGCACTGTAAGCACAAAAAATAGAAATGTTTTTTAAAAGATACTCAATATTGATTTGGAAACAGAAACAATATATTTGTATATTCAAATTCAATATTCAAATTGTTTTTTTTTATGTTGAATTTATAATGTTTTGATTATGTGAATAAATTCTTAATTGTTGCCTCTTCAATAGAGAAATAATTTTAAAAGTTGTGATAAACAGGACAATAGATGTTAAGAATGGACCCATTAAAAGATAAAAGCACACATGTAAATTAATTGATATATCTGGTTCACATAATATCTGCTCCTGAACAAACCTAAAGGTGGTTAAATTGAGATTTTTAGTCAAAGTTAAAAGTCTAAAGGTATAGATAACTATCCATGAAAAAATGATAATGAAAATAATTCTTTTCTTAGTGATGACAGTTTTATATCCTTAAAAAAAGAGGAAGACAGCAATTGAAATCATTTTACCACAATGAAAAAGTATAATATTTACCTTTCAAAATATCTGATAGCAATATATCTATCAACAGATATTATTGTTATACACCATAAAGACATTGCAAATCCAATAAGTAAGGATATACCACTAATGGGGATGAAACTCTGAGTGAAAGTTCAATAAGGAGGTGGGTATCTGACATAAAAAAAGGAAGAAAAAATTTTGAAGATTTGGCAAGATCTGGTCATCCAAGCACAGCTGTAACAGATCAGAATAGAGAAGAAATTGACAGGCTTATCAGAGAAGATTGGACCATTTCTCAGAGAGCAATCACCCAACAAATAGACATTTGTCAACAGACTGTAAGGAAAATTATAAAGGAGCTAGGATACAGAAAATCTGTGCAAAATGGATTCCTTATGCTCTCAATCTGGACCAGAAGCAGGTGAGGGTAAGTCATTGTATGGAGCTACTTGAAAGATACATGGCAGAAGGAAGAGACTTTTTAGAAAAAATTGTGACTGGAGATGAAACCTGGGTACACCTCTATGATCCACAATCTAAAAGGTCTTCTTTGACTTATAAACACACATCATCTCCACCTGACAAGAAGCTTAGAATGGTCAAGTCAGCAGAAAAACTGATGTGCTCAGTTTTTTGGGACTATTCTGGTTTAGTCCACATTGAATTCATTATATACTTTAGGCTTTAACATACACAAATATTAATCACATTCATCAAATATTTCTAACAAAAAACACACAGTGATTGAAACTTTTCATTTGTACCTAATATATAAACAATGCTCAATAGAAAATCAGCAATGGATACATTCATCAGCAAAATTAACAATATTTTAGGGATATTTTTAGAATATGGAAGGAAAATCAAAGCAAATAGTGTAGAGAAGAATGCCAACACTGTGGGAATACCAACAACTATTGATCTTAAAGGATTTGATAAATGATGATTACTGAGAGATAGGATATCATACATTATATTATGCATGGCAGTAAGATAATCATGTAGGAATGCATGCAAATCAGCATTTTGGACATCTGTCTTCTTTATATAGACATTTATATTTTACTAAGAAAACACTATAATAACTTGTCATTAATCTGGATGGATTAACAAATGTGAGAAACAATACATTGAAAAAAAATAATGATGTGTTTGTCTTTCTCTCCATCTACTTGGTAAATATTTTTTTAGTATCTATTGGTAACAAGGTTGTAATTAGTGTGTTTGAGAAGAAAAACCTAAATAGTTAAGATTAATCATTGTAGTGAACACTTTTAATTAATTGTTTTGTAGGGTTTGTCTTTAACATGCAAATTCCTACTTTGCACTTGGAGAATGTTGGAAAGTCTAATTGACAAGTTCCTTATGATGTAGGGACAATTCGGCCTGGGACAGTTCGGCCTGTTTTTGAGACAATTCAGCCTGTTTTTGGGACAATTCAGCCTATTTGCAATTCAGCGAATTTTGAGACAATTCAGCCTTTTCAGGACAATTTAACCTATAAATTTATATTCAAAACTGTAATTTGAACAATGTTTATCTTTATTAATATTTGCTATTGATGTATAGAATGTTAAATATCAAAACACTACAAGCAAAAAATACAAAAAAAAACACAAAATTACAAACAACTACTATTACAAACTTAATAATCATGCAATGTTTAACTCCACTAATCCATCTAAAAGATTATCTAAAGTGATTTTATTAGTTTCCAAGTTGTCCCATAAATTAAATATTTTAGATTGTAGGTAGGCTTGTTTTTTTTCTCTGCATTCCCTTTAACTTGTTTTCAGAAAGTAGCTTCTTATAAATTGTAATTAAATCAGCTTCTCTGGCTAATTCATTTACAAGATTGTAGAAATTTTCATTTGCTCTTACTGCTGTATTTAGTCTGCAGTGCCATCCTTCAACATTATTGTTAGTTCTGATGGTCATGTTGTACACAGACCAATACTTTGGTTTCCAAATGTTGCTATAGATATAGGTCCTTCCCATATAATCTAATAAATCTCCATATAAATTTTTCTCTAAGAGTTCATACTTTATTTCATTAAATGTTGAAACAATGCATTTATGTGGGATATATGAGAGACACATGAGTTTTCTCAGCATTTTTCCTCCATAGTTTTTATTATTATAGTCATTGATATAACCCAGCTTCTGCAAAAAAAAGGCTAAAAATTATTTATACTTTAATTTTGAATTAATTATACCTGAATGTTTCTGAAAATTGATTGCTTAAAATGGAAAGCACATCCTTGTAAATCAACTTCAGGAAAAATTTCAGTAACTGCTTTCCATAAGCCTGCCTCAAAGTCTAATACAAGCTTTTGCAGTTTATTCTCCATCATTATACTTTCTATTTCCTTCAAGAACAGAATAATTTTGTATTTTTTCTAGCAAATTTTTTTAATTACTCACTCTGAAAACTTCCAAGTAGTGTTTCTTCTTCTTTCCACTCATTAAGACAAACAAAAGTGGAACTTGATGATATTCATCCTTTTTCTTAATGAAGCCATGTATGGAAAATAGTTGATAGAATGGGGGTCTAACAACTTTTAAAGTTCCATCAACAAACCATATTTTACATTTGGACAATAAGCTAATTTGATGACTGGTACCAAAAATTATGTTTCTATGGTTTTTTCCTTGAATATCTTGCACTAAAAATTGTTTGGGTATTTCATTCATATCTAGTTGAAAAAATAATTCTTCTGGGTGCTTAGGTCTAAGGTTTTGTTTGTATCTATTTGCTGTTCTTTTAAATGATTCAATTGTAGGCAAACTTTTAATTGAATTACAAAATTCCATTGCAGTATCTTCAGCTAAATGTTTTCCAGACTTTTCATTTCTTTCCAAGGTAAGACACTTTAAATGAAGTCTGGCTTTTATGCTTTGTTTTAAATTCTTTCCAGAATTAGAGTGATTATGATAATTTTTTATTAGAAATTTTGAACCTTTTTGAATAATATAAGCATTACAGGTCTCATTTTTAGATCTTTGTGAACACCTCCAAATGTTAGAACTTTTTGTTTTTAGTGAGAAGGAAAAATTATTATGCAATAAAATATCTTTTCCTCTTTTACTTCCATTCTTGACAATTTCAAAATCATTTTCATTTGCTTCATAAACACTTATTTCCTTGCTTGTATCAAATGATACTTCATCTTGAATGTCAACTCTTTGATCTTGATCACAGTTATTTGAATTATTATTTTCTTCTTCAGATATATCCTCAATACAATTTTCAAAATCAAAGGATAGTCTCAACTGAAATAACAAAATTATAACAATTTTTCAACTGAGAAAAGTTACAAGTTATTTACTTGTTGATTTTCTTCATGAAATTGTTCAGTATTCATAGCACCCAGTTCATTTTGACTTTCATTTGAATGACTTTCATTTTTTTTCTGAACAATTTTTCTTAACTTAATTAAAACTTTTTGTCTTCTAACATTGAAGCAATCAACACAATAATCATTTTCTGATTAAAGATATGTAAGTTTTACAAAAAGGAAAGAAAAGAAAAATATTTACTTACTTTTGGAACACTTTCTATGATAAAAATGCTTGCAAAGTTTGCATCTTACTTTCTGTTGATTCCAATAAAATTTCTTTGTACACAACCAGCATGTGTTTAAATTCATTATGTACAATTGAATTTTCTTTTTTCACACTTTATATTATCAATTAATAATCAATTTTTAGTTCTTTAAAATCAAAAAAGCTTTCACTGGAGTTAAAGAAATAAAATATACACAAAAAAAACTGGTAACAGTTCCATTACATAATGAAATAAACTGGTGTTATATATTGTTTGAGTTTTAAAAAAAGTGTAATATTCTTAATTTAAATACAGGCTGAATTGTCCCAAAAACAGACTGAATTGTTCCAAAACAGACGGAATTGTCCCAAAAACAGACGGAATTGTCCCAAAGACAGGCCGAATTGTCCCAAAACAGGCCGAATTGTCCCAGGCCGAATTGTCCCAGACCAAATTGTCCTGACCCCGTTCCCTATATACAAGAAGTCTAATTGAATTATACCTTGGTGAAAGGTATTTTCTTAAGTATGTTTTAAGCAGAATTTGTCTAAAATTTCTTCCAGCAATACAGATGATAAGTGAAAATTGATTAGTGAATGTGTGTACACACTCCATCTGGTGGCTTATACAGATTTACTATATCACCTGAAATGATCAACAACAATAAATTTGCATCTCTATGACTTAATTAGGGGTTTTATTATTGGACAATGATATGCATGTATTTTACATATAAGAATTAGAATTGGCTCTCTGAATGAATTTCATTGTCTTCTATGGCTGATGTCTTTTAAGACATCTTTAAAAAGTTATGTTTGCTAGCTTTATAATTGGGACTCAGCTCTAGTGGATAGGTCAAAGGGTATGGTGGGATATAGGCATCACTTAATGATGTAATCAATATATCAGTTATAATCATTCTCCTTTTTTGTATTAATATGATCTTTCATTACCTGTAATCTTAAGTGTATGTTAAATGAGCTGTTAAATGAGCTACATATGATTTTAGCAGAATGTATCAAAAGTTAATATTAAAGAGTAATCTGTGTTTATTATAAATGTTGTGTATTTCTACCTATACAAGTTTTCTCTGACATTAGAAAATATGAGCAGCCATGACACAGGAAGTTATTAGCATTTTCTGTTTATTTGATTGAACAAGAGATTAGAAAAGTGAAAGATTAGCTTTGAAATATTTCATTGACAATTTATCTCTTGACAAAATATGCTCTATATTTTTTAATAACTTTTACTTCAACTTTCTAATTTTAGATTATAATACTAATTATTAGAAGATAACAAAAATACCACTGATTTGTTCAAACTGTTGAGGAAAATTTTTTGGAAGACAGAAAAGATTGAAATATACAAATTGCAAAAAATTACATTAAGGACCACAGAAGTCATGGAGATAATATTGAAGAGGATTCTTTTGAAATAAACGATACAATCATGTCTACAAAATCAGAGAAGATATTTGAATTTGTTATTGGAGGAGTTGCTTCTAGTCATTAACTGTCACTTTTAGGCAAAAGGCTGTTTTCTCCCAATCCCTTTACTATTTAAGTACTACCTTAATTACTATTCAAATATCAACATTTGTTAAATATTTATTAGATTGATATAGATAAAAAATGATTCATAACAAAAATATAATTCTTTAGATTGTTTAAAAACTGCAAAATTTTTTCTGACATTTTTAATTAAGAGTTTTCTCTTTGATATCAAATGATTTATCTTTTTATATCTTTTGATAAGTTGATTAATACTGATAAGGATAAAGCTTTTTGAATTATTTAGCTGATTAAGCTACTTTCTAAGTGTTTTATAAAAGGATAGGAAATCTAGTTGAGTTCTGTCAGAAAATATAATGAAAACTATACAGACATTTTCTCTGATTTTTATATTTGGTAAAAAGACCAAAATATTTCTTTGTTTATTATAAAAACTGGTATTGATTTTACAGGGTTTAAAAGAAAAGAATGTTTTTCTCTCCTTTGAATATTTTGAAAATTTGAATAAAGAATACACAACTATCAAATGTAGCGACGTTAAACTAAGCAAAGGTAATTTTAATTTTGTTTAGTTATTTCGTCACGTGACATGTTTATCCTATTAAATTTTTAAGAAATGAAAAATGTTAATGATAATGTCAAAAAATTTAAGTGTTAATGCTTTTTAAATGGAAGAGAAATATCTCTCATAATGGCTGAAAGTATAACGTCATTTTGTTCAAATAATTAATATCTAATAATATTCATATTCCCATTTCCTTTAACCTAAAGTCTCTTCCATTACTGAACAACTGCAGAAGACGTCTCTCCAACAGATGTCAGCCTATTTATTTAACAAAAAAGAGGAAATAGAACGTTTCAGTTGCCTATATATTGGTTAAAAGATCATCATTCGCGAGAGGATGTAGAAATGTTACATGCACGAATTCAACAATGAAAGAACAGTGCAAGACAATAGCCAATGAAACAAGAGTTTGTGATAAATGTTGCATTGGAGATAAATGTAATATCTTCTTCAATGATGGCAAAGCTGGATCTTCAACTATTTTTATTAACATTTCTCTTGTTATATCACTTATTTTCATTGCTATGAACTTGATTTAAAATTCTTAATTCTTAAGATTAAGATAAATGAAAAATTGTACAAAAACATTAACACTAACCTTAACATAGTAAGTATTAAACAGCTTCTTCATGTCAAAGAAAACTGGTATATTCTATGATGGAATAAATATACGGTACTCTTAGATTGGCGTGTTTAGAATACATTTTTTTTCACATTCTACATACACTCCCATATGTTTGAATTTAAGAAAGAGTCATTGCTGAAAACAATGAAACATAACAAATGAGAGGAATCAACAA
This sequence comes from Dimorphilus gyrociliatus, assembly GCA_904063045.1. Lineage (NCBI taxonomy): Eukaryota > Metazoa > Annelida > Polychaeta > Dinophilidae > Dimorphilus > Dimorphilus gyrociliatus. The sequence continues at coordinate 185,499 of CAJFCJ010000076.1, forward strand.
AAGTATACACCATGTCAATTGGTCTGCCTCTTTATATTTATGATTCTATTCAAATAATTCCTATAATTCAGGCTTTAGATAATTTTTGGACAAACTCCTGATCTGAATCATCAAGAGATTGTTGGGCGGTCAGTCATTAATGACCATTTTCTCGACCATTACCCATAGGGTGTTCCACTTTTTGATCCATTAATATAGATATTAAGAAGATATAGAGAAGCTATAGCTTCGTGAGCTTTTTGGTATCAAAAAAAGATATTTTATTTTTGCAATCTTTCTGTGAGAGTATGCCCTACGCCGGCTTTTTTTCATAGCTTTACTGTGTATGACTATTTCTCAACCTTTCTGTACAATCTCTCTTCTCTTTTCCCCCTCTCTCTCATTCTCTCGCTATACATAATTCTCGTTAGGCCAATGGAGTTATAAAAAAAACATAAAGTTAACTATGTGAAGTTGAGTGAGTTTTTATGTGAACAAGCTTATATTAAATGCATGAGTACAGACACATAGATTGTATTTAAATTATTCAAAATATTTGAAAATCTACATAAATTAGTTGATTATGTGAAGAAAAAAAGTTAGGGTTCACCTTTAATGTCCTTTTGTTTGTAGCTCATACAAAATATTTCAGTATTTCAAAAAGTATATTGCACAAATGACATCTAGATTGCTTAAAGGAATAGAAATTCATTAAAAATGTATGTTTTCTTTGTCTGAATTTTTCTTTCAATAAATGATGATATACCCGACTGACTTACAACAATATGTCCCGTATTTCCTTCTGTAGTTTTAAACAATCTTCTCTAATCATTTAGATAGATAGTTGATTAAAGTGATTCAGTAAGGGTATTCATACACTTTAATTAGTTGTTGATATCTAAAAATGATATGATTAACTTTGATAATGCAAGTGATGCTGTTTTTGTTAACAAAAGCAGAATATATTTTTGTAGATATAAATTAATCAGAAAATTGTGCTTATAATTCTTTTACATCATTTTCTTTGTAAATTTGATAAAATTATTCATGAAAAGAAGATTGCGATGTAAGTCTCAATGGAATTTACAGTTTGTAACAAAATACACCATTCAATATTCACTGTTTTATATTGAAAATTCTTTCATAAAATCAATTCAAGAATGAATTAGTAACTAAAGCAATATATATATACAGTACTGGCAGTAAGTCACTGTTACACCTCAAAAAAATAATATTTTCTTGATTTTTTCTCTTTCCGCGCCTAAAGAATGAAAATGAAGGATATTATTATATTTAATAATATTCTTCTTATCATTATAGAAAGAAAATATATGTTTTTAATTTAAAATCTCAGAAATATGATCACTTTAATGTGATAGGCCTATTTATGGAAAAGCACAAGCATCAGTTATGTTCAAAAAATTTACCCTGATCATTGAGTAGTGTCACTTTTAACCAGATTTTAAGGTCATTTATGTGTTTGCGCATGTGTAATCTAACAGTTGACAAATTTAAAATAAAAATGGTGAAGCTATCTGAAGCAACAAGAATTTCTATCTTAAATTGTCTTCAAAGACCAGAAATGTCCATTCGAAAAGTGGCAAAGCTTTTTAAATGTAGTCCAACTACTGTACAAAATATAAAAAATAAATTTAAAGATCTAAAAATGATAAAAGATAAGCAAAGAAGTGGTAGACCAAAAAAAGTGACACCAAAGATGGAAAGGCAATTTACCAGGGCATCTAAATCAAACCCCAAGTGGACGGCCCATCAGGTATTATATAATTCTGGTATACCAATATCTCTTTCTCTGGGTACAGGAGAAAACGTCCACTGCTTGGAGAAAACGTCCACTGGAGAAAACGTCCACTATAAAACTTCAAAGTAAGATATAAGATATTTGATAGATGGAGTTTTTAGAGCAATTTGACAGGAAAAAATGAATAATAAGAATTACAAATATTTAAATATTAATATATTGATTAAGTAAAAAGAAGCATTATAACAAGAATGATTGACAACAGTGTAACAACATTAAAGAATAAAGGTATTTTAAGCTGGTGAATAAATGTCAGAAGCTTTATCAAGTAAGTCCAGGGAGGTAATTGAGGCAATTTCAAATTGTTCCCATAAGCTGAATATTTTGCTCTGAATATTCTGATATGCTTTTCTTTGCTGTCTACAAATTTTCTTTTCACTCAGTAATTTTTTATATAGCTTTATCAGATCAGCTTCTCTTTTCAGTTCATCTAAAAGCAAATAGAATGCAGTGTTAGAGCAAAGATTCTTGTTAAGCCTGTGATGCCATCCTTCAAGATCATTATTTGTCCTTATAGCCTCACCATAAACAGACCATACCTCTGGTTTATAAAATCCATTTATCCATTGTGTCTCAATGTACTCCAATAGAGACTTCATTTCAATAGGACTTATTTCTTTAATAGTCTTAAATGTTGGTTCTATCAGATCAGAGGGCAGGAATGGTAATGCCATTAATTTCTTCATGATTCTATATTCAGCTTTTTTCTCCTTGTACATCTTACATAATCCTAATTCCTGGAAATAAATATGTCAGTTCTATCTAGACCTCAAATACTAAATTAAAGTATTACTTGAATCTTTCTGTATATTGCCTGTGTCCAGTGAAAAACACACCCTTTAATGTTTGCTTCAGGATAAGTGAATGATAGTGCTTTCCAAATAGCTTTTTCAAAGTCTACAACAACTTTTTTGGGGCTATGCCCATTTGTTAAATCTTGTATTGCCTGTTAATTTAACAAATTAGATTATTCAATTTAAAATGCAAAATTATTGTACCTTAAATAATTTCTTGTAGGCTGTCTTTCTCTTAGATCCCATAAAAGCAAAAGCCATTGGAATTTGTTTTATTTCTCCATTTTTTTTTATAAATCCATGAATAGAAAAAAGTTGATAAAAAGGGTCTTTCACACATTTAAATGTGCCATCCATAAACCATATTTTGCCTTTAGATAATAATTCAATTTGCTTTGTAGTTGAAAATATTAGTATTCTATCATTCTCCATTTGTATATCCATTTGTAAAAAATCATCAGGAATAAAAGTTTTAGCCAAGTTGAAGTGAATACTTTGAGGTTCAGCTGGTCTAAACTTCTTTCTTGTCCAGTTTGCCAGTCTTGTACAATTATCTAGAGATGGAATAACTTCACCAGAACTACAATGTTTCACCAGAACATCTTCAGCTAAACGTTTTCCTGAACTACTGATATCTTTATTACAAGCATTTTTTAGTTCATTCCTAATCATTATTTTTTGTTCCAAATCAGGTACTCTTTCATGAGAATGGGATAACTTTCCAGGATAAAAACTGTTCCCATGCTGACTAACTGTTGCTGAACATTTGTTTCTTTTGTTCCTAACACTGCATATCCAGAATGTTGTCTTGTTTCTTTTTTCTTTAATATTGTAGCAGAAATTGTTGAAAAGTAGCAAATCTTTTCCTTTCTGGCTCATTCCCTTTAAGATTTTAAATGAATAACTTTCTTTCTCACAATCTGATTTTGGAGAAACTATAAATGAAACTTCCATCATATTATTTTGCTGAGCTGGAAGATCTTCAACTAAAACATTGTGTGATTCCATAATACTGCCATTTGTATCATTTCCACTTGAATTTCCACAATGATTTTCACAAACAATAGTTTGCTCATTTCTATTATTTGCTGTATCAAAATTTGGTGTTTGTCTTATTTCTTCATTAGCAGATGCACTAGAAGGTAGCCTTTGAAGTGCAACAATGCATTTCTTCATTGATATGTCACAGCAAATGTTACAATAAAATGATTGATCTGTGAAAAAATATAAAAACATATTTGTAAGGAAGGATAGTGACAAAAAACTTAAACAAACCTTTATAATCCAAACATTTTTTATGTATTTTAAATAAATGACAGCAAAGCTGACATTTCTCTTGATTTTGTCTTCCATATATTCTCTCTTCACAAATGTAACAAATTGGTGCCATGTTCAATTTGGAATCTCTATCAATAACCAACTGTATAAATTTAAAAATTAAACAATTAACAATAATGATAAACAAAATGGCTGCTATAAAAATAAAGCTAATTTATAAATAAATCATTTCAACACAATATTCTATAACTTACTGATATCAATTCTAAAGTTTGTGTTTTTTCTGATGGTTTTCAATAGTGAAATATATTTCAAACTGCAAAAAATTCTGAAAAATTGTAGATGAAATATGCACAATATTCACTTTCCATGAAAAACATAGAAGATCCCAGAACTGTTTCCTGTCTGGATTTCAAAATGGCTACCAAAAGTGATTGCATTATGGGAATGTATTGGATATATCTCAAAATCAATAATAAAAATTTAAATTTGAAAAAGTATTTTTTAATATATTCTTCACATAGTGGACGTTTTCTCCAGTGGACGTTTTCTCCAACCAGTGGACGTTTTCTCCAATCAGTGGACGTTTTCTCCAGTGGACGTTTTCTCCAGTGGACGTTTTCTCCATAATTCTCTTTCTCTAACAACAGTGAAGCAGGTACTACGAAAAAATAACTTAAATGGGAGAATTGCAGCCAAAAAACCTGCTTTATCTAAGAGGCAGATAATAAGTAGGAAAGAGTTCTGTAGAGAGAGAGAAAACTGGGGGATTGAAAATTGGAAAAAAGTAATTTTTTCTGATGAATCAAAGGTTGAGCTGCATCCTAGGAGAAGGGAGTTTGTTAGGAGGCCACAGGGTAAACGGAATGACCCCAAATATACCACAAAAACAGTAAAATTTGGGGGAGGGAATATAATGGTGTTTGGCTACATTAAGTTCAATGGAGATAGGGGCCTAGCTTTAGTATCTAATCGCATGACAGCTTTGGATTATGTCAAAATTTTGAGCAGTCATGTTGTCCCAAATTATAGGAGAGGGGAAATTTTCCAGCAGGATGGGGCTAGCTGTCATACAGCAGCCAGAACAAAAGCGTACCTTGAGAGAAAGGGAGTAGAAACACTGGATCCATGGCCAGCAAACAGCCCAGACCTGAACATAATTGAGCAAATATGGGGCATATGCAAAAAACGTTTAATGGCACATAAGCCAAGAAACAAGGATGAGCTGTGGGAGATGTTCAGAGAGGAATTTTATAAAATTTCAGAATTGGAAATTCAATTCTTATATGAGACAATGGAAAGAAGGCTTAGGGCAGTTGTAGAAGCTAAGGGTATGCACACAAAATATTAAGGCATTAAAAAATATAATATCCTGTAAATAACAGTCAAAATAAGAACAAAAAAATACTTTTAATATTCTTTTAGAGTAATTTTTGTGATTGTAACAAGTACTTATGCTCCCATAGAAATAGGCCTACCACATTAAAATATCAATAATTCAGAGATTTGAAATGAAAAACGTATATTTTCTCTCTATAATGATAAGAAGAATATTACTAAATATAATAATATCCTTCATTTTCATTCTTTAAATACGGAAAGAGAAAAAATCAAGAAAATATTATTTTTTTGAGGTGTAACAGTGACTTACTGCCTGTACTGTATATTGTACTGCTCTTGCTGGCAAAATCTATGCGTTTGCAAGTTATAACAATACTGGTTCTACTCGAACCTTTAAACAAATGTTTAAATTAAAATGGTTTATTCGCAATAATAATACTTAAGCAAGTAACAATATGAGAGTTCGATAGCAGAGTAGATAGTTTGTAAAAGCAGGTTGCCAAATTACCAAACTGTCTTCTAATGTTGAGGAGTAGATGGATGGTTCCAGTGGAGGTTGTTTCCAGATGATTTTCCCAGGTCCTTGGGTCCAGATGGAAGCTGCATGCCAAATGAGAATAATGAGAATTTATATACTTTGAGGTTTGTCTCTGACATCCAATCATCACTTTACAGTTGCCGAAATGTGTAGTTCATATTTATCTTTAGTAACAGGATGTTACAAGGTTCAACATTTAGGAAGGTTAATTGAATTATAACTTGGCCACACCCTAGGCAAGTTAATTAAATTATAACCTGGCCAAACCTTTATTGGTAATTAAAGATGAGCCTTCAAGCTGACTAATCAGACTTATGTTTGGCCAATGTTATAGCATTTTCTTGCGTAGGTTTTAAGATGTACATGTATATGTTGCATAAAATAATAGAGTTCAAGCATGTAAAATATAACCAAAGTTGTACAATATATATATATATGCCACAGACAGATTTAGAAATAGACAAGTAATCTTTAAAAGTATACACCATGTCAATTTACCTGTCTCTTTTTATATTCATGATTCTAATCAAAAGCTCCTTTAATTTAGGTAAAATTTAAATATTTCTTTTGAGATCAACAGAAAATGTTTAAGAAATAATCTTCTTTCATCAACATATTCTGTCTTATCATTTAATGTTTATTCAATTATTTCTAGCCTGTAATTTCAATTTGGAAGAACAGCAGGAATTTATTGGAACAATGATATATGATATAAATTTAAATTGGGTACCATCTCAAAGTGTTCAAGATTGCAAAGAATTATGTCAATATATACCGAATTGCAAGTAAAATATCCTTTCTTTATAATTAAATTACACTTTAAACTGAAGTTTTTGTTTTTTTTTAGGAGCTTTGTTCACAAACCACAAAGATATAATTTATTTTCAAACATAAAAGCTGGCAATAATCAAGGAAGTGACTTCTATTATGAAAAATCATCTACTTGTGGTATAAGATACAAATGTTTAATAGTTACATATTATACATACTCGATTTTTCAGACAACCTTGACCTTGATTTACGTAATAATATCTCTGTTTTCAATGTTCTATAAAAAAATATTTCTATTAATTGTGAAATTTTTTCAAAAAAGGGACTCTTCATAAAATTCCAGATACAGAACTTAATACTGATTGGTTTTTTAAAGGTTTAGCTATGCTCAATGATTGAAAAAAGTGGTGTAAACAATTCTTTCCATACAAGTTAGTTTTATTTTAGGAATATTCATAATATAAATTTTGTAAAAAATATCTATTTATAGAACAATAAATTATAGTCCTGAAAATGTATGCTACTTCTATAAACAGCCTTATTCTGCTTTCTCACCAAATACAGTATCAGGACGGAATGTTTATCTTGCAGATCCTGGTAAAATATTAATATATATACCAGTTAATTTCACTTTACACCAAATTCTTTCATCTACCCATTTTATTATATTTACAATTAACTTATCATTATAATACAATCAGCATATTGGGTGATTTTTAAGAGAGTTTGCAGGCATCCAACACAGCTTTCAAATTTTAGATTGATTTCGGTTTTCATATTAAAGTATGGGCATATCATATTTGAAGTCAGGTACTAATATACTTCTCAAAAATTTATTTGGATAATATTGGTAAAGCTCATTTGATGTCAGGACCACACTATCTCAATAGACATTTTTTCACTTATTATAATAGAGAAAGTAGATGAAAAAGTTTGGTAGTGAATTTTGGTTTTAATTATAGATTCAACAATTTTTGGAGAAAGGAGATAGAGAACACGTCAAAACAACTTTGGTTAGTGCGGGACTGGATTGGATAGGTTGGATAGCATAAAATAATAAAAACCACTCTATATGAACTGTTGTGATTTTGGGTTAGGGTTAAAGGTAAAAAATTGTGATTCTTTCTCCTATATCTATTGGGAAATAAGTTAAAAGCTGTCCCTGAAAGTAAATACTAAATTTATAGAGCTTTGTTTATATCATATTCTTTTGTTATCATTTCGAAATACTACTCACCAGTAGCTTACAATTGAAGGTACAGTATGAATTCCAAAATCGGAGTCTCTTATATCCGGATGCCCATGATTTATAGTTTTGGAAGCTCCGCTACTGCCATTAAAATATTGTTTTCCTATTTTAATGACAGATTGCTTGTCAAAACATTTATTAAAAATCTTCAAATGCTTTACATCTTTTAATAATTTCAACATTGAAACAATAGAGTTGACAGTATCATTTTGAAAACTGCAATTTGCGATATTGAGAGCCATTAATTCTTTACAACTATTGGCCAATTGATTAAAAATTATTGAACCATTTTCTTCTAATTTATTAAAAGATATATCAAGATGTTGTAATAATGATGAATTTTCCAAAACATTTACTAAATGAGGTGTAATACTTTCATCAAAACCGCAATTCGAGAAGGATAACATATAGAAATTATTCTTCTGCAAAGCTAATCCTTCAAAGATTTCCTTACCCAAAAAAGAACCAAAATTATTTCCAGACATATCCAAACTACCCAGATAAGGTTGATTATTCAATGCATGTACAATTTCAGTAGAATTTTCTGAATTAAAATTACATTCTCTCAAATCCAATACTATTAAACCTTTACAAAATTTTGACAAAACTTTAAATAATTGAATCGCAACGCTGTTTTCAAACTTATTTTTTGAAATTATTAACTCTTGTAGATGTTTTTGTTTTCGGATTATTTTTACTAAAAGTTCAGTAGATTCTTTACAAAGTGAACAAGAGCTACAATTTAATTTGATCAATTGAGTACTTTTCTCAGAAATTGGGAAAAATATTGATTTTGCTCCCTTCTCTACAGTACATTTGGAGATATTTAAATTTGTTAATTCTTTAAAATCATCTTTATTTAATGTACGAGAATTTTCAATTGCCATTGAAAATCCGCAATTTTCAAGATTTAATTCAGAAATTTTTGTACAACTTTCCTTGGCAATTTTAAAAATTACTGAATTATTTTCCATAGAAAAATTATTGAAAGATAAATCTAAATTTTGAATTGCTGTCATCTCTTTTACTCCTTTTGTAATATCTTCTGTAATTTCAGAATTTAGATTACATTTTGACAGATAAAGACTTTTTAAATTTTGCATTTTTTTGGAAATTGTTGCAAAAATTATTTTTCCAACTTTATTTCTAATTTCATTATTTGAAATATTAAAATATTCCAGGTGAGATAATTCTTCTAACGCGATTTTTAAATTTTCGCCAATAGTTTCGTTCATATTACACGAACTTATGTTCAAGTTTTTTAATTTTTTAATATTTTTAGATACATTTTTTAGTAGTGCATTTCCGGTTTCTGATCCTAGATTATTTTCTGATAGAATCAATTGGCAAAGGTTCTTTTGTTCTCCTATGGCTTTACTCAACAAACTTCCGTGAATGCTACTCAATCCGCAATTGACGAGTTTCAGACATGTTAAAGTTTTGCAGTCAGTTGAAAGTAGACTAAAAATATCATTCTTGTTCTGATCACTCATTTCCGTATTGCAAAGTTGAACAGTTTGAATTGATGATAACATTTTCAAAGCTTCTTTACATATATGGAATTTTTTACTATTTGTCAAATATATTTCAAGATCAACATCTTCAAAGTTCGTACAACTGATTTTCATAATTTCAAATAATTTTTTAAATGGAATTTCTGCATTTTCAATAGACGCCGACTGATTCAACATTAATAGAACAGAATTAATAAGAGTTTTAGCTTTTTCCAGATTAAATTCTTTGCTGTTTATAAACTGTTTTGGATCAACATCATTCCAATCGTTTAAATAGTATTCATTAAAATTGGAATTGAATTTCGAAAGAGAATCTAATTCGCAAAGAATACAAGATATCTCCAGCAAGTGTTTAGATTCTAATTTATTTCCGTACAAATATAATTCAATTGGTTTTGCAGTTGATCTGTGCAGTTTTTCCAGAAGACCAACAATAGCAGAATATTTAAAAGTGTTGTTAGATAAATCCAATACTTTTAGGTGCAATAGGTTATCAAGAATTTGCTTAAATTCTATTAGAAAATCATCTTTCAATTTGCAAGAAGACAATATCAAATCTTTCAGACAAGTCGAGGAAAAGGATATATCTTTTAGACTAATTTCACTCAAATCATTGTTTGAATAGTCTAAACTTTCAATATTGATAAACTTCTTTGGAAATAATTGACTTTTAAGGTCACAATTGCGTAATGTAATAGAAAAATCCTTCTGACTATTTGAATTGATATAACTCAACAAGTTTCTAACTGTTTTCTCCCTTAAATTGATATTATTGATTATAATATTTCTTAACTTTTTACAACTGCCAAATATTTCTGGTAATTTATCAATTTGACAACCAAAATCATTAACAACCTTATCTAATTTGATAGATGAAAGTCTATCTTTTTTGATATCATCTAAAATCTTATGAATTGCTACGGCATTAGAGTTCATTCCAAATTCCAGATTTTTAATTAAACCCTTCTTTATATTCCAGTTAAGCGTTTCAAAAACTTTTCCAAATTCATCGTCATTCAATTGAACAACTGGTAGAGCAACACTTTTTAATTTGTTTTTTGTAAATAGGCCTTTGAAAAATGATAATTTGCTATCATCTTCAATGCATATCTTATTCAATTTACATTGTTCAATATTTCTGTGAGAATAAAGGAAATGTTTGAAAATATCTTCTTTCAATGACAAATGACAATCATTTATACAAAGGGAGTTTATCTTTCTTAATTTTCCCAAAATTGTTTTTAAAACAGGCAGAACTATATCTGGCGAATTGCCAGAAAAGTCTACTTTCTCTAAAAGATAACTTTGCCCGAAATATTCTTCCAGATATATGCATTCATTCACTGAAAACTGGCAATGAGATAGATTAATTTTTTTCAAACATCCAAGATCTTTTAAACAGTTGCAGAAGACTGCAACACTGCCAGCTGCAAAAAAAATAGATATTTTTTAAAATTGATATATTTGTTTATTTTGTGTCTTACCAGAGAATTTGCTATAAGATAAGTTTAATTTGATAATATTCTTAAGATATTTAAAAAAGACAATATTTTCAGATGTAAATGTTATACAGCAATCTTCTAATTCCAGTTTTTCCAAAGACTTATGGTCCTCCAATTTCTGATAGTAATTTTCAAACTGTTCATTGTTTTTGCTAAAATTCATATTTTTGAGGCAAAGTTTATTGATCCTGTTAAAAGTGAATAATATCTCGGGAATAATGGAAAATGATAATTGACAGTGTACTCCATTATCAATACACATTTCTTGAAGACAATTTTTAATTGATGATTTTGCAATTTGAAAAATATCTTGAAAATTGAATTTTACATTCTTTAGCGATAATTTTGTAATTTGTATCCTTAAAGTTGAAGCAATAATCTTCCAAGCAGTTGTCAATAATGAGCCGCCATTTTGATGAAAAGTTCTCATTTTTCCCTTGACAAGTTTTTGTTGAGTATCGTTTAAAATTTCCATCAATTCTAAAATATCTAAATTTTGTGATATAAATATAAAAAAAACTTGAGAATCTAAATGTTGAAGAATTTTAAAAACTCTTAAAATTTTTGATGGATTAATATTTTTCCTGATTAAATCACCAAGTTCAATAGCATTTTTATTAAAATGAGGTTGGGAATCTTTATTTAAATCTCCATTTTTCGTTCTTTGAAAATATGTCAGAATATATTCTGCTAAAAAATAATCTTCAAATAAGGAATTAACAAATTTTAAATTTTGATCTAATTCCTCAACAATCAGACCCATTTTTAGTGCAATTTCGTAATCATTTGTTACTTTGATTGATTTTTTTAGGATAATTTTAGTGAATGAAGCCTTTGACAATTGTTCAATAATTCTATTTGATTTTATGTTGAATTTCTTGGATAAATTCTTTACAAAGTATTTGAAAATATTAAATTCATTAATTTGGGAAAAATCTGATATTCTTTCAAAAGTTACTGCAGTGATATAAGCCATAAATGGAGACGAACAAGCTCTGTGTAGATCATTTTTCATTCGTAGCCATTTTATAAGTTTATAAGTTTTTTTAAAATTTTTGAAGTGATTTTGGAAGAATTCTTTGTAGTTTATCTCATTAAATCCAGTTATTGTATACACATTATTGTAAATTTTTAGGAGATTTCTACTTTGATTATTCTTCTTCATCCAAACAAACAGAGGATATCTGAATGATGAAACCTCTCCTCTAACAATATTCTCTAAATGTTCAAATATTCTCTTTTTCCTTTGAAATTCGCTTTCGTTTACAGAATAGTCAATAAACAAAACGGGTATACAATTTTTATAAATTCGACATTCAAAAAGGAAATATTCAAGAAGACTTGCTGTTATTGAAGTTTTTTTTTTTTTGAAATTTTGATCCAAAATGGCTTGTAGAAAAGTTTGATTTTCTTGCACATCTTCTAAATTTAAAGAGAAAAAGAGAAAATTATTATAAAAATCTTTCTCTGTTGCCCATAAATATTGAAAATGCTTGAATAAGAATGTTTTGCCAATACCAGTTTCTCCTTGTATTAAAATACTTAAATTCGAATCCGGTTGTTGTTTTGATGTGATGTTATATCTTTCAAATTCGTATTTTTCGAATTCTGTTAATTTTAATAGAATGTTTCTATAGTCTTCTCTATTTGAATTTTCCCGCAGAGCCTTAGAAATATTGATTGGTGTAAACACATCTTTCAACCTCCTGTACTTTGAAGATAAAAGTGGTTTAACTACTCCATATTTATCCGTTTTATAACTTTTCATTTCTTTTTTCATTTCTTCCCAGAGATTTCCAATTTTTAAGAATAATCTTTCGGCAGGACCTTTCCCTAATTTTTCTAAAATTTCCAGAAAGACGTAACAAGTTAAAGATAATATTTTTCTTTCAACAAATTCTTCAAATTGATCAAAAAACATATCTTTATCGCTATTTTCGCAACATTTAGATACACAAACGTTGAAAAATCTCTCATCACCTCGAAAATTCAGAATATCTCTTCTAAAATATACCAATACGGCATCCATTATTGAAATTATTGGCAATTACAAACGAGGAAGACAGGTTTATTGCGTTCAACGAAAATAGCCCTTTAATCTTGTGGATTTCTTCAAATATTTTAAAAGCTTCTCTCTCTTTCGCACACTGCAAATCGAAAAGAAAAATAGGATTGCAAAATGAATTATTTTTATCAGCTTTTATGTCCATAAAGGTCACATTATTGATTTATAGAAAAGCAGTCATTGTTGTCAGTTTGTTGATGATGTTTTTATATCATATTTTTTACAATTTAGTAACGCCATCTGTAGTATAAATGTAGAATTTTTACAGAAGATCTAGATAACCAGGTAAAAAAATATGTGCCTAGAGCAACAGTTTAATTGTCCATAATGTTGACATTAACATTATTGACTCATTATCCAGCAAAGCTTAACTAAAGAGGGTTGAAAAGATGAATACAGTTGTGAAAAGTCCTTAATTTACATTATATTGTTTTAGTTGTTATGATTTATGATTTCTTATGTCAGTCCTTTTTAATTGAATAGTTTTCAATAGTAGAATTTTTTTACACTATTTCAGGTTGAGATGATCAAAAATGATCACATTTTTTTGACTAGAAGATGGAAGTAACACTTAAATTTTCTCTTCCAATATCCCTCATTAATCCTCCATAAATGTCATTTGTAATTTTGAAATTGTTAATAGTCCTATTAATGTGAATAAACTGAACTAAAAACACAACTTAAGGTTACAGTTTAATTGATATATAGTGATATGGTGCAGTTGTTGTATTAAGATACAGTGATAGTTAAAATTTAACTTTCACTCAATTTACAAATACAAAATATTGCTTTATTGATATTTTATATTTTGATATCAAATAGCCAGACTGTCCTGGCTTCACTTTGTCCAAACTGTGACATTTGAGTTTATGGCAGACAAAAGAAGATAAAATGTGTTGAATGCCCAAAATTTCTCCACCAAAAGTGTCTCAAAGGTAGATGTCTTTTCATTAACATATAGATAATTCTATTTATATTTAATATGCTCTTTTTTAAAGATCCAACTCAGCACATTTGCAATCTTTGTGAACCATTCTCCAAAATGACATTGAAATTCTTATATTGCAATCATACATGTATAGGTAATTATTCAATTGATTTTAAGATATTTCATGTATTTCTTTAATTGAAGCAGAAATGAGTGGAGGCTTGTGTGAATCTTGTAATATGATTACCAAGAAAACATGTTTTTTATTAGACTAAGAGATTGGATTCGATCTATAACTGGGGTTACTGCTCCTAATTCGGCTAGTTCTCTTAGTTTGTGAAAAACCTGAATTTCTGCTCCACAATTCCTACAAATGATGCTATGACCACCAATAACGCCATAATTGGTGTAGTACACCTGTCAATGAGAATAATGCCATTAAGTAGAAACCTGTTGGATTTAATGAATCTTTACAAGAGGAATATGATAATTTCCCAACAGTATCAAAGATAATATCATATTTTTTACCATTTCCTCTAAAGTCATTTTTAGTGTAATCTATTATGTAATCAGCTCCATTTGATTTAACCATTTCAAGATTTGTAGTACTACAAACTCCTGTAACAACTGTTCCATAGTACTTGGCCATTTGAACAGTTGCTATGCCAACACTTCCCGATGCTCCATAGACAAGAACTTTTTGATCTTTTCCAATTTTAGCTCCTTCTAAAAATTGAATAGCTGTTTCTGTTCCAAAAAGAATTGCAACAGATTCTGTATAGGATAAATTTTTTGGTTTCTCAACAACGCAACCAGTTTCCGGTAGGCAAATATATTGGGCATACATTCCAAAAGCAGATTCGGGTGATCCAAACACTTGATCACCTTCCTTGAATAATTCAACATTCTTTCCAATCTTTTCAATTTCACCAGCAAAACACAAACCCCAAATTGGATTTTTTGGTTTAAACAAACCTAAAGAAAATCTTGCTGGTATCCATAAAGAAGCTGGAATCTCTTTATAACCCCCGAAGTTTACAATCACCGGAAGTTGCCATAGTTGCGTGTATTTTCACTAATATTTCATTATCTTTTGGTATTGGTTTTGCTATTGTCTTCAATTCAAATACATCTTTTGCATCACCATATCCATTACAAATCATTGCTTTCATTGTTGCCATTGCGAACAAAATTTCCTTTTTAAAATAATGCCAGTTATTCCAACTCATATATATATATAAATTCTTTAATAGGCCTATATGTAAACTTTTTGTCCAAGATTTTATGATTCATTCAAAACGAATCGAAAAGAATTCAACTCGCGAATGGTGTCCATTGAAATGATAAAATTATTATAATAATTATTAATCAACATTCACCAGGTGATGATACAGGTATATGATTTATCAAAATGGTATTGTTGTATAGGA
>CAJFCJ010000077.1:0-19619 GCA_904063045.1 Dimorphilus gyrociliatus
ATTATATAAACTGAATTTACATACCAAATTACAAAACACCAAATTGAATCCAAGATTTGGGAAATGTATAAAAGGAAATGCATTTCCCAAGCTAGTCAGCTCTGGTTCTATGTGGTGTGAGTACTTTGGTGCATTGATAAATGACTGAAAAGGACAAATACTGTTCTGAAGAAGCAGAAATTCCTACAATTACAATACAACAAAGTACAGTAACATTCTAGACAATTTGGTGGACATTCAATGCATTGATTGTTGGCATTTATTTGATACATTTCTATTATTTCTACATGTTGTCATATCTTCTTCTCTGGCTCTACTATGTTCTTATAGATCTCTTGGTGGGCATTCAGCTACAAATCATAAGAGGAAAAAGCTGCATTCTCAGTATTTAACCTTTCAGCAATCCCCCAAACTTCAACTACTCCACTAAAGTTATTAGTCCCCAAACCATTACTCCACCACTGTCCATATTTTTTGTAACCCTAAAGTCTTCATTGTCAAAATTAGTAAAAAATATTTTGCATATGGCCTTGATTGAAAATATTAACTGCGAACCTGTATTTCTCGAGATTTTTAATCAAAACTGGATTTTTCTATAGAATGTAAGTGGTTCTATCAATAACCACTAACCACAAATAAAGAAAGAACTATAACCACAATCTTATTGTAAAATGGCGCTGTAATATGTTTCTATCAACCATGACGAAAATTTTAAATATTGTAATTTGACAAGTGACTATATTGGATATAAGATGAATCCTTACGAAAACAATCAGAGTACAAAGTATATATCATTTATTATCAATAAGGAGATACTTACAACTTCATTGGAATCTGATTATGTATTCTTAATGCTTTGTAATCACCTGGTTCAGAATAAAATTGATAATTGTTATAAAGAGTCTCTAGTTGAAAAGTTTAAAAAGCAAAAAGCCGAAGCCATTGATGATGTTATAAATCTTCTGAAGACTTTCGATTTAAAAGATACAGTTCTAATCCTGGGAGAAAATCGATCACTAATGGAAATAGCCAAACTTCTCGGAGATAGCAAAGCAATCTGGACAAAATTGATTTCGGATACGAAAGAAGAGAGAAAAAAAGATTTTACAGATACTCCAATTTTACCATTCACTCCTAAAGAAAAAGTAAACCTTTCAGACATTGTAACATCTATTAATATATTGGAGGTTTCAGACACTCATATTCTCGACACCCAACTCCAGGAAACTGACTACAACTACGAGAATTTCTACAAGATATTTTACAGAGGATATAATAAGATTTTAATTCAAGGTAAACCTGGAATGGGCAAAAGTATCCATGTTAAACATCTACTCTTTACATGGGCAAGTCAGAAATGGGTGAATGTTAGTGAAAAATTATGCTTGTTTATCATTTTAAGAAATGTTAAAAAGGAGAGAAATCTTTACGAAGAAATAATTGAACAGAATTTTAAAGATATTCCATTTATGAATGAAACTATAATTGAATTGATTTTCTCAGAGAAGAGACAAGATGTCATTCTGTTCCTGGATGGAGCCGATGAGTTTCACCTACAAGATCATAAGATAAATACTCTAATAGAAAAACCTAATTGCAATATCCAAACTGCAATATGGACAAGGAATTGGAGAGCTAAAGAGATTAAAACTGCATTTGATATATCATTCGAACTAACAGGATGGAATATTGACCAACTGGAATAT
Organism: Dimorphilus gyrociliatus; assembly: GCA_904063045.1. Taxonomy (NCBI): domain Eukaryota; kingdom Metazoa; phylum Annelida; class Polychaeta; family Dinophilidae; genus Dimorphilus; species Dimorphilus gyrociliatus. The sequence continues at coordinate 1,707 of CAJFCJ010000077.1, forward strand.
TTCTTTCGAAAGTGTCTCAAAAATGAACAAACTGAATTGAGTAATAATTTTATTGAGAATATTGTAAAACAAAATGAAAATATAGAGAATTTATGTCAAATTCCATTATTAGCAATGATTATTTTTCACGTATGGAAAGAAAAGACCAATATTATGGACAAAACAACATTTCAAATATATCAAGATTTAATTGATATTATACATGAAAAGAATACAAAACTCAAAACTCAATTTAATTTTGATATAGAAGAATTTCATCAACTTTGCTTTAAAAATCTTTCCAACAGTAAAATTCTCATTGATAAGAATTGGATGAATGGAGAATTTATTGAAAATTTGAAAGGCTTTTTTCAAATAATCTCATTTTCAAATGATTTATTTGAATTGCAATTTTTTCATTTATCATTTCAAGAATTCTTTGCAGCTAAATTTCTTATTAAAGAATTTCAAAATTTTGGTATAAAAGAAAAATTAAAACTAAAAGTTACATTAACTAATTCAAAAATTGAAAATTTAAATAAATTGCTAAATGAAATGAATAACTTCAAAATTTTTAATGTTATGGAATTCGTAAAACAACAGTGTGATAGAACTACTTGGAAATATTATCAATTGGAAATAAACATTTTGGGCAGGAAGGAAGAAATGAATTTTTTAAAATGATTAAAAATAAACAAAATAGAAAAATCTTTCAAAAACTTTTAATTAAAAATTGCAAAATCTTGAATATTGATAGAGAATTTTTTGATAATTTTAATCAATGTATTTCTTATGAAAATGAAGAACAAAAACTAAAAACTGCTGTCATCAATTATGAGTTTCTCCCAAATCAATTCATTGTAGAATGTATAAATTTTCAAAATGAAATAATATGGTTCTATGAAAGTTTAAAATCAGAATCTATTTATAGTAATCAACCTTTAACATTCTTTGATGGGAATACTTCAAATACAACTATTAGAATTAATATTGTAGAATATCTTGGAAGTCGACAAAGTATGGAAAATATTCTCCTTTTGTGAGCAATCATGTTTATTTCTTTAATATAAAAATAAACAATTTGTAAATAATAAGAAGTGGTAAATTTGAGGAATGTACATACTTTTTAATAACTAAAATGCAGAGAAAGAAATAACAACTTTTAACAAAAATTTAAATGAACAAGTCTATCCAATAATTCATCCAAACTCAATTCTCTTTCTTCAAATATAAAAGTTTTTCTTCTTGCTATTCATCAGAACATAGACCAATGGAACTTGTTGACATTAATCATATTTTTTCAAGAATCCATGAATTGAAAGATTTGATAAAATGGGGATGCGACAGAAAACGTCCACAAATTGGTGCTTTTACCCTAACCCTAACCCAGCCCTTAGCTGTAACCCTTTATCAAGTGAGTTTGAAATATCACAGTACAATTGCCCAGACTGATTATTGACAGGCTTGATATACCCATAATTGCTTTGATAGAACAGATGAAATTTGCTCAGAACCCAGCAGTCTAATGAAAGAGTTTGAAAAGAGTTTGAGATGATAATTTCAGCTCTGCTTAGACTTTTTGATTCTCTATATTTCTTCCACAGAGTGCAATGAGAAAAATCAGTTTTATTGCAAATTTAATCTGGATGAAAAGTGTGACGAGATATTCTGCTCACTGAGGAAACTTACTAAAATACAGCAATGCAGCCAAACTTCAAAAGTGGAAATTATTTGCAATTTCAAAAAACTGAGCAATAAAGTTGATATGAACAAGGAAACTGGGGAGTATCTACAATCCTTAAAGAGAATAAAAGTGATTGGGTCACCTCCAAACAACTTTTTACAAACTCTTGCAATATATCAACATTTCCCACAATTCAATCAGTTCCTTATCATTTATATCGAAACACTTGAATTGCAGTCATTTGTTTTTTCTAGACATTTCTCATACAAATATTCAAATGATCAATTATATGGATTAAAACACATTAACGGAACTAAAAGTGTTTAAATTTGTGAATTGTCCTATCAAAACTATAGAAAAAAACTCTTTTAGTCAGTGAGATTGTTTTCACTGACACAGCTCTGACTATGAACCAGTGGAAGAATATCCTGCTGGAAGAAGGTCACTTTGAGAATGTTGGAAGTAATCATTTTCTATTTTGTTGCTTGGCTTGGAAGCTTTTTGGTAAAAATGTTGGATGCAAACCATCTTCAGAAATTCTTTTCAATTGTGAAAAATTATTAAATTCTTATACAACTAAAATTTCCTTTTGGTCCTTTGGGATAATTGGCATTTTTGCAAATGTTCTTTCATGACTATGTGATTGAAATGTAATGAATTGAGCATGATTTTATATCATACAGGTATTACCACATTGGTCCAGTTGAGACAATTTAGCAATTAGATGATTATTATATTTGTTTCAACATTGCTACCAATAAATAGTGTTTTAAATCCAATTATTATGTTACTTGGTGAAATTAAAGAGAATGTTTAAAATTCCCAAAGATTGAGGAGAGGTGACTTTGAACAAAAATGTTTTCTATGCTTTTAATAATATTCTGCTCTCATAAAGATGAAACAGATTAGAAACTGCTGCAAAAAGCTCTTTTTTTGAATGTTTGTTATCAATATAGATTTATAATTAAATTTTCAATAATTTCTAACAGTTTCAAGCTTTTTTATGAAATTGGAAAATAATGTTTGTCTTTTTGACAAATCTGATGATGAATCTAAATGTAATATGATTATATCTTAATCATCATTACTTTACTTTTCTTATAATGTAACATTTTACAATTAGCACCTAAATACATTTCCATAAGTTTGATAAGTTCAGGTTAACATAAAAATTTATCAATAACTTTATTTAAATATACATTTATAATATACATTCAGCAATCATATCTTCAGAGAGTTGACATCTTTTAAATGTTAGTGTTTCCAAATTACAAAATTTATCTGGGATATTACCAAATAAATTTCTCCCAATATTCCCACTGAGATTACATACTGATAAACAAGCCCAATGGACTTTATGATGACAAAGTGAACAAACACCTTGCTTCAGCTTGTTAATCTTTTTCTTACATCCAAAACAATATGGTAGCATTGTGGCAAAAATCTCCTTTGAGCTGCTTTAACCTATTGGCAGGAATTTAAAAATAGTGCAAAATATTCAACCTCTTAGGAAAAACTGGTGGACAATTTAATAATTTTTCATCCAGTATTTACCAACTAATAGAAAAAAATTTTAAATTAACTTAATCTATTAAATTTATGAGTATTGTATATTTCAAAATTTTGTGGCCATTTTCTGTCTCAGTTGGGGCCATTTTCTGTTCCAATTGGGGCTGTTTTCTGTTCCAGTTGTGGCCATTTTTTGTTGGGTCCATTTTCTGTTGATCCCTGTTTACTCTATACATGCTATTTTATCATAAAAACAAGGAACTGTTGAAATTTTAATATTTAGAAAATTTCATACTAAAAGATTTTTTAAATGTGAAAAATTTAATATTTTCATTCCTTTGGATATAGTTTGCAATTAATTCATTGATTGCTCAGATGGCAGTGATGAACTTGAATGTTCAATTGTTCAGTTCAACATTTCCTGTGATTTGCACATTAAAAGTAAATCAATCATTTGTAATAATACAAATAAACATTTGACACTTCAATTTCCTGACAAGATACAAAGTTTACATTACAAAACTTTAATTATAAATTATGCAATAATTGCTTCACAAAATACTTCAATGTTTTAAAATATTTATAAAAGTAGTCCTCAAAAATATTGGTGCCCCCTAAATTTTGATAGGCCAAACAATAAAAATCTTTTTCACAGGGAAAAAAGATTTTTTTTTGTCTTAATTACTAGATTAAACATAGATATATTTATATGAATATCTTTGAAATAAAGTTTGGGTAAGTTTTTATATAATTTTTTCGGTTTTATATAATATATTGTTTTATTGATATTTTTTCTTATTTGGAGCAAGGGGTTTAATGCTCAATTTTTGTCTATTTTTCTATGCACCCACCATCTTTTTCTAAACACTTGCTCACTCTATGCCCCATTCCCCTGTGTAAATTTGGTATCAAGTCTGGTTGTCTTTTTAAAGTGAAATACCCTACCAAAACTGGAAAATCTGAGGAGATTACCTAATATCAATAAGCATAAATCAATGCCAAAAGAACCAAATGAAATCAATTTTGAAATTAATACAATATTTATACCAGATAATTTTCTTCAAAGTGATATTGCTGTTGTACTGCTCTTGCTGGCAAAATCCATGCATTTGCAAGTTATAGCAATACTGGTTCTACTCGAACCTTTTAAACAAATGTTTAAATTAAAATGGTTTATTCACAATAATAATACTTAAGCAAGTAACAATATGAGAGTTCAATAGCAGAGTAGATAGTTCGTAATAGCTGGTTGCCAAATTACCAAACTGTCTTCCAATGTTGAGGAGTAGATAGATGGTTCCAGTGGAAGTTGTTTCCAGATGATCTTCCCAGGTCCTGGGGTCCAGATGGAAGCTGCATGCAGAATGAGAATAGTGAGGATTTATATACTTTGAGGTTTGCCTCTGACATCCAATCATCACTTTACAGTTGCCGAAATGTGTAGTTCATATTTATCTTTAGTAAGAGGATGTTACAAGGTTGAACATTTAGGAAGGTTAATTGAATTATAACTTGGCCACACCCTAGGCAAGTTAATTAAATTATAACTTGGCCAAACCTTTATTGGTAATTAAAGATTGAGCCTTCAAGCTGACTAATCAGACTTATGTTTGGCCAATGTTATAGCATTTTCTTGTGTAGGTTTTAGGATGTACATGCACAGAAGAATAAATGAAAAGATTCCTGCAAGAGGGTCATTTTATATGCTCATAGATATTTTAAAACATCAAGTCTTATTCTAGTTGCAGAGAAAAAAGCCTAAAAAAGTATCAGAACAAAAGTGCCATCCAGATGCAGAACCAAGTATTTGCTGTTTGGGATGAATACAAATTGGCCATTATTACATCTGCTGTCCTCATGAAGAAGATTCCATCAATCTATTCAAAATTTATTCTTAGTGACTTATCATACTTTGTTTGTATTCTAGTAACTTTCAACCTTTGTACAAATTTCATAGCTCTTTACATTTTTAATACATTTTTAAAAAGATATATATATTTTTAATATCATATTCTCAGTATATTATGATTAGTTAAAAAATAGAGAATGTGCAGTTAGATATAAGGGTACATTAGAAAGACTTCTATTTTATAGGAATTAGACTGGTGCAACTATAGAAATAATTATATTTCGTAGGAATTATAGTGGTGGAACTTTAGAAAGACTTTTATTTTGTAGAGTTAGCTTTTAGCACTTTAGAAAGAACTCTATTTCGTAAGAAATAGACTCTTTGACTGTAACAGATGGTTGCCTACTTGGGAATTAACAAAGGAACAAAGAACATGGAAAAGATGCAGGTCAAACACCAGATGCTGATGAGACAGGCCTGTTTGCTGTGGCACATGTTTGGCATGTGGCCCTAATCTTAGGATTATATTTTATATGTGTGATATAACAGTCTTTCATATTTTTGGTACATGAGAATTATGAGACCATCAGATTTCAGCTTTGTAATCCTTTGACCACTTGAACCCAAGCTTTGGAAAATGTATAAAAGGAAATGCATTTCCTCAGCTTGTCAGTTCAGTTCTTTAACTGTTAACTGGTTGTTTAAACTTACTTGTTTAGAACTAGAAACTCATTTACTCAACGCATATTCTTTGGACGAAATACTGGTATTTTGTTAATTAATTCCTACTGAAATTACATTTATTAAACTACTTGTGGACGAACTTGAAAGGTTCTATTTGGACCAGGACTTTGGTAAATTGGCAAATGATTGGAAAGGACCAAATTAGTGGTGATGAACCAGAAACTCCTACAATTACTATACAACAAAGTACAGCATTCTTTAAATTCTTCTGTTGTATTTTGTTAATCAAGTATTGGTATATTTGAAATGGAGTTTTGTAAAAAAAATTCCCATTTTCTTGCCATATTTCATAAAAAAGTATTGCCAATGATGGACCTCTACAAAAATGTTGTATTTTTGAATATTTACTAACAGTATTTTCAATGAAATCTACAGCTTTTATTTGATTTGGAGCAAACTTTTGAAAGAAAATTTTTAATTGACTATCATTCCAAACTGTTATTTCAAATGCAAAATCACATGTTGTTATAATTTGTTGCTCTTTTTCTTTTCTCATCCAAATGGCAGTGGTAAAATCATATTTAGGTTCCTTGATTAATTCATTTAGTGTCTGGGTTGAAAAATTAAGTTCATCATCTACATCTAGTAATAAAACAATATCTTTTTTTCGTTCTTTAAATAATAATTCAATAATATTTGTATTGATATATTCAAAATTTTTAAAATTTTGTTTATATATTTCTTCAAAAATTGTTGTTTGTTGTTGAATATTTCTCATGATCATGAATATACATAATTTTTCTTCATCAATATTCCATTTATCATTTGCCCACAAATCAATTAAATATTTTATGTGAACACTTTTCCCTACTCCTGCCTCTCCTTGAATTAATATCTTCTTGAAGTCTTCATAAAATATTTTAAAGAATTGTTTATAGGAAATATCAGTATTGAATTTTTTTGAATTAGAAATATCTTTTTGAAAAATTTTTGATATTTCAATAGATTTAACAAGGTCGCTGTATTTAATTTCTTAGTCTCATCAAAAGCTATAAGTGAAACTGAAGTAAATTCTTCTTTTTGCTGTAGTTTTGTATCATTAAATAGCATTTTCCATTCAAATTCTTTTGTATGATAAATTAACTCTTTCCATACATTTTTAAATTCTGGAATACTTGACTGATTTTTCACTTCTTTGCAAGTATCATCTAGTTTCCACAGAATTTCAATAAAATCTGGGAAATTAAGGTTGTTTAGACTGTTGATGACCTCTTTAATAGCTTCTTTTTTGTGTGTTGTGTATTGATAATCCAGTGTATCTTTCCAGTCGCTACTAATAAAATCTTTTTTAACCAAATACAAGCAAATTTGTTGGAAAAGTATTGATGATTGGTTAAATAATAATTGAAGTTTTTTAAAAGAATATTCAATGCACAATTTGTGTCTAAAATCCATTTTTTTTAAAAAATGTATTTAAACTTTTTCTGTATTATATTTTGTTTGGTTCAAACAATAGAAAACTGTTAAGAATGAAATAATATTTCACATATAATTTTGGAATAATTGTCTTGGTTGTGTTTCTGAAACTGAAACTAAAATCTCACCTTGCCAATGCAAAATTCTCCACCTGAATAAACAAGCTGAGGACTCTGATATAGGTTATTGACTATTATACAGACAGGTTCCAATTCAGATGAAAAATGGCTTATGCCAAATAATATTAAATAATAGCTAGGCCTCATTCAAAAGGGATGAATGGTAATTAGTAAAATGTTAAGATAAAATTATCAAGTCATAATTAGTTTCCAATTAGTTCTCTTTTTTTATTCAATTGGAGAATATTCAAACACTCTTTTTTCCCCTTTTCATGACACTGAATGATGTTGTTCTATTTTCTTCTAAAGTTTTATATGAAAATCATATCTTAGTGTTCAGTTTTTTTAGCCTCACCCTCTCTTTCAGAATTTAGACTGGTTGCACTAACCTTCAATTAAGAGTAGGGTTAAAATCAAAGATAAATATTTTATTGAATACCCCAGTAAATATCAAGTATATTCATTATTGCTTGCCTAAAGCAGGGAAAATCTAATAAGTCTATTTATGTGTACTATTTTAACTTTTAAATTTTATTTCCTTAACAACTGTTATAACCACTATTATAACCACTATTATAACCAACAATAATTCTTCATCAGTTTGAGAGATAATGATTGGAATGAACAGTGAGGATTTATATATACTTTGAGGGTTGCCTCTTATATCCAGCCCTTGCAATCATACAACTGCTGAACTGTTTAGTTTATATTGATCTTCAGTGAAAGGCTGCTGCAAAGTTCCACATTTAAGATTTCTAATAGACTTTTAGCTTGGCCAAACCTTAACTAGAAATTACAGATCAATCTTCAGTGTACTTTGTTGTATTTTAATTGTAGAGGTTCCTAATTCTTCAAAATCGAAGTCTTCCTCTCCAATCATTTACCAATATGCCAAAGTACTGGTCCAAATAGAACCTTCCAAGTTCATCCACAAGCAACCTCAATAAATGAAATTTTACTAGAAATTTTACCAACAAAACACCAGTATTTCATTCAAAGAATATTTTATTGAGTAAATGAGTTTCTAGTTCTAAACAAGCAAGTTTAAGCAACCAGCTGACAGTTAGAGAACTGAACTGTCTACTTTTGAATTTGTAGGGTTTTTATACTTTTCCAATAGTTGACAGTTCACAGATAAAAATATGCACACAAACAAATGTAATAATTTGGTTAAAGGAAAAGTTGAAATATACTTCCATATTTGTTACTTTTTCTTTATCTTGGAGAACTGCTGCTCCCTATTTTTAGTAGGTTGGAAAGTTGCATAAGATGTAACAATTTTGGTCAGAGTTGGATTGATTCAAAAACACAAAAATAGACAAAGGTCAACTTTACTGCTGTTCTAATATACCACAAATTATTAATAATAATTGTTTGTGTAACATAATATGTTCTAGTGTAAAAGAGTGATAGGGTCAAACTAAATACACTTAATCATGCAAAACAGTATTGTGCATACAATATTGTTGAAAGTGACAATAATCTACATACTCCAAATGTAAGTAAAATAGCACACAACTAATGTTCATTGAATATTATGTGTATAATAATTAGGCCTAATATTTCAGGCATGTTAAATACAAAAATACAAAATTTATGTGTTTGCAAGTTATAACAATACTGGTTCTACTCGAACCTTTAAACAAATGTTTAAATTAAAACAGTTTATTCGCAATAATAATACTTAAGCAAGTAACAATATGAGAGTTCAATAGGAGAGTAGATAGTTTGTAATAGTCAGTTGCCAAATAACCAAACTGTCTTCCAATGTTGAGGAGTAGATGGATGGTTCCAGTGGAGGTTGTTTCCAGATGATTTTCCCAGGTCCTTGGGTCCAGATGGAAGCTACAGGCCAAATGAGAATAGTGAGGGTTTATATACTTTGAGGTTTGCCTCTGACATCCAATCATCACTTTACAGTTGCCGAAATGTGTAGTTCATATTTATCTTTAGTAAGAGGATGTTACAAGGTTGAACATTTAGGAAGGTTAATTGAATTATAACTTGGCCAAACCTTTATTGGTAATTAAAGATGAGCTTTCAAGCTGACTAATCAGACTTATGTTTGGCCAATGTTATAGCATTTTCTTGCGTAGGTTTTAAGATGTACATGTATAAGTTGCATCAAATAATACAGTTCAAGCATGTAAAATATAACCAAAGTTGTACAACTTCCCCCTTCTTTGTGAAGATGAGTCCCTTCATCTTGATTTAATGAGAATTACAGGTGGTTGTTCTTCTTCATTAGTTTGATGTTGACTAAAGCTACAACTTTGTTTTATTAGTTTTGGGTTTTCAGGAGAGTTATCTGTGCCCTCACTTGGGGTAGCAGTTTCTTCTCTTTGTTTTCTTCTTCCAATAATATAGTTGAAAATGATGATACATACCATTGACACTACAATACTCAAACAAATATTTCGTATGATAACATAAAGTGTTTTCTCAGGTTTATAGTACCAACTATGGAAAAACTGCTTAATTCCAGATAAATTGGGTACAATGCCATTTTTCTCTGCAACAGTGACCATGTTATCATACCTTGTCTGCTTCTGTTCCAGTGAACTGATAACTTGCTTAATTTTTGAGTGCTGGTATGCAATATCCTTCTTTACCCCATGGTGGAGTAGGTCAGCTAATCTGGCAATTTCAATTTTTGGTTCAGAAAGGTGATTGTGAATATTTAACTGCATGGATTTGGCAGACACAGTGTGAAATCTGCATCCTCTTTCTGAATAATACACATACATTTTGTCTTTCATTGGTTGGTTTCTTATAGGATTTAATGGGTTGTGAGTTGTTTTGTAGAATAACTTGTTAGACTTACACTCATTATAGGTAATCTCTTCAGGATTGACTTGCTGTAAAACATGAGTAACTGGTTCTACTTGGAAAAGCAGGTTGTTCATGGTGACAAGTAAAAATTGAGAACATTTGTTATTCTTTTTTATCATGCTTAAGTCACAAATTACTTCTGTTGAGGCTATTGGTGAACATTGTTTAATTATAGCTAATTTTCCCATCTGACTGCTGTGCATTCCCAACTCATTTGTTAACACTGTGGTCAATTGAGGATCCAAATTTGCTAGTAATGCCATCATCCTGCTTCTTTGAACAAATTGATTGCAGAGAAGACTTGACAGCTGTTGGGTAAACTTTTTTAAATTCTTAAAATTTCAATCAATGCCATGTAGTAAGGTAGATGTTTGGGCAGCTTCTCTCATTTCCAGTGGGAATTTGTGGTATGGGTTTTTACTTATATTATGTTTTAGTTTTGCTTCCTTCTTCATCTGCTTTTTAGCGATTTGCATGTGTAGAGTAAAATAAATTCCTTCATGGGTAATCTTAAATTCTCTGGCTGGTGGTCCTTTATACCATATGCCCAATGTTGGTAATACCTTCTGTTTGATTCTTTTCTCACTGTATACACTGTATACATATTTTGAAATTGTAACAGATTGTCTTGTTTGTAAAAAAAAGTAGTTCCTAACTTCCTGTTGACAGCTTTCAAAAGTGAATAACCATAATTTGATAATTTGGCTAAGTTATTAGATGTCTGTTAAGAATAAAAATTTTGGTGCAGTGACGTTTCAGCCCAGGACATTTTGGCCCATTTTGCAGCATTTGACTTAAGTTTTAATTATAAATACTTAATAAAAAACACAATGAATATGAAATCAATCATAAACTTTTGAATACTAGCTCCAAGTATGTTTAAGAATGATGATAAAATTTTAAATGGTGTAACCATAATGGATACCAGTTTTCTTTATTTACAAATGTATATTTCTGTACTTTCCTGCTATGGGGTTGTAGGTAAGTACTGGTCCAAATAGAACCAAATTAGGAGTCAACCACTTAGAAGAGATGTAGAATTGAATAAAGATGAATATAGAACCAATTTATAAGAACAATATAACTGTATTCTAAAGTAATACTAGACCTGTTCACTAAGAGGCTTCATTCAGGACTGAATGCCTGTTACTACCTATGCCCAGTCTTATATACAATTCCTTATCATTTGTTTGTGCCATTGGTGTCAACAACAAGGGTCTAACTCCATATAAGGATTGTTCACAACAAACAGGGTCAAGGGTTATCAAAATACTGTACAACTTTCATTCTATTCTATTCTTATTCTATACTACTATTATACATAACTTACTACAAACCGATGCAAGGAAATACAATAACATGTGGCCTAACACAGACCTTCTTGGTCATACTTAAGGTTCATCCTAAGTACCACTTAAGTTTTGGCCACATTATGATTGATGAGCTTGTCTAAGGTTTTGACCAAACTATGATTAATTAACTTTCTCAAGTGGGGAACTTTGTAACATATTGTTCTAAGGACAAACATGAACTAGGTGAGTTCACAGCTGTAAAGTGGTGATTGGATGCTAGACAATAATCTTCAAGTACATAACTCCTCACTGCTTTACTCCAATCGGCTAACCTCAACCTGGGAGGATGAACTGGAACCAACACCCACTGGGATCTTTCTACTTCCTCAACATTGGACACTAGTTTGGTAATTTGGCAACCTACTGTTACCCACTACTTACTCTGCTATTCAACTTTCATATTGTTACTTGCTTAAGTATTATTTTCAATAAACCACTTGAATTTAAACACTTTGTTTAAAGGTTCGAGTAGAACCAGTACTGTTATAAGTTACAAACGCATAAATTGGCAAGACCAAAGCAGTACAATACGCAATAGTGATGCAAACAACAGCAACTTTGTGTAGGTAAACCCTTATGGGTCAATTGTTACATCATATTTATGTAAATAAACACTTGGTGTTGTTGTCAACATGTTTGGTTATGTAATATCTTATCTTTTGCCTATAAAAGTGCTTGATTCTGGTAGCATGGTACCATCTACCCTAGAGGCAACATCTACTCTAATACTTCTAGGATCATGTGTTAACTACCATTAACATCATATCTACTATCTGTAGTTCATAAGTGTACAATTACCATGAACAATCCTTTCATTAATGATTACCTTCTCACCCTTCTCTAAGACAGTAAATCATTTACTACTTTAGTTTTTATGAACATTTTTTTAGGAATAAAGAAAATATAAAGAGCAAATAATTTCAAAATAAAGTATTTCTTTATTTATACCAAATTATTTTCAAATTTTGATTTTCTGCAAAAGAAATTAATTCAAAATCCTTGTTATTGGTTTTGTATTAATTTATCAACAAGAAAGCCAAATGCTTCAATATCACAAGCCATATTATATATATTTCCAATGACCAACTTATCCAGAGATAAAACATACTTTTTCCTATTTTTAACAGACTTTTTAAAAACAAAGAAAAAAGTTAAAAAATGGCAATTAATTTCTCTTATTTTTAATTTGTTTTAAAATATATTGACTCACAAAAATATAGATTGTTTCATAATTTATAAAACCATTATATGACATTTCACATTTGTGAGTGATTTTCAACATATTCAAAACATCTTCAACAATTACAAGTGAGTTGCTAATTTGAGACAGTTCAGATAGATTTGTCAATTCATTTAAATATAAATCATATTGAGCCATTCTCAAAAAATTCTCATTATCCTTTAGATACTCAAAAACTATAAAAAAAATTTATATAAATCAGTGTACTGCTCTTGCTGGCAAAATCTATGCGTTTGCAAGTTATAACAATACTGGTTCTACTCGAACCTTTAAACAAATGTTTAAATTAAAATGGTTTATTCGCAATAATAATACTTAAGCAAGTAACAATATGAGAGTTCAATAGCAGAGTAGATAGTTTGTAATAGCAGGTTGCCAAATTACCAAACTGTCTTCCAATGTTGAGGAGTAGATGGATGGTTCCAGTGGAGGTTGTTTCCAGATGATTTTCCCAGGTCCTTGGGTCCAGATGGAAGCTGCATGCCAAATGAGAATAATGAGGATTTATATACTTTGAGGTTTGTCTCTGACATCCAATCATCACTTTACAGTTGCCAAAATGTGTAGTTCATATTTATCTTTAGTAACAGGATGTTACAAGGTTCAACATTTAGGAAGGTTAATTGAATTATAACTTGGCCACACCCTAGGCAAGTTAATTAAATTATAACTTGGCCAAACCTTTATTGGTAATTAAAGATGAACCTTCAAGCTGACTAATCAGACTTATGTTTGGCCAATGTTTTAGCATTTTCTTGCGTAGGTTTTAAGATGTACATGTATATGTTGCATAAAATAATAGAGTTCAAGCATGTAAAATATAACCAAAGTTGTACAACTTCCCCCTTCTTTGTGAAGATGAGTCCCTTCATCTTGATTTAATGAGAATTACAGGTGGTTGTTCTTCTTCATTAGTTTGATGTTGACTAAAGCTACAACTTTGTTTCATTAGTTTTGGGTTTTCAGGAGAGTTATCTGTGCTCTCACTTGGGGTAGCAATTTCTTCTCTTTGTTTTCTTCTTCCAATAATATAGTTGAAAATGATGATACATACCATTGACACTACAATACTCAAACAAATATTTCGTATGATAACATAAAGTGTTTTCCCAGGTTTATAGTACCAACTATGGAAAAACTGTTTAATTCCAGATAAATTGGGTACAATGCCATTTTTCTCTGCAACAGTGACCATGTTATCATACCTTGCCTGCTTCTGTTCCAGTGAACTGATAACTTGCTTAATTTTTGAGTGCTGGTATGCAATATCCTTCTTTACCCCATGGTGGAGTAGATCAGCTAATCTGGCAATTTCAATTTTTGGTTCAGAAAGGTGATTGTGGATATGTAACTGCATGGATTTTGCAGACACAGTGTGAAATCTGCATCCTCTTTCTGAATAATACACATACGTTTTGTCTTTCATTGGTTGGTTTCTTATAGGATTTAATGGGTTGTGAGTTGTTTTGTAGAATAACTTGTTAGACTTACACTCATTATAGGTAATCTCTTCAGGATTGACTTGCTGTAAAACATGAGTAACTGGTTCTACTTGGAAAAGCAGGTTGTTCATGGTGACAAGTAAAAATTGAGAACATTTGTTATTCTTTTTTATCATGCTTAAGTCACAAACTACTTCTGTTGAGGCTATTGGTGAACATTGTTTAATTATAGCTAATTCTCCCATCTGACTACTGTGCATTCCCAACTCATTTGTTAACACTGTGGTCAATTGAGGATCCAAATTTGCTAGTAATGCCATCATTCTGCTTCTTTGAACAAATTGATTGCAGAGAAGACTTGACAGCTGTTGGGTAAACTTTTTTAAATTCTTAAAATTTGAATCAATACCATGTAGTAAGGTAGATGTTTGGGCAGCTTCTCTCATTTCCAATGGGAATTTGTGGTATGGGTTTTTACTTATCTTATGTTTCAGTTTTGCTTCCTTCTTCATCTGCTTTTAGCCATTCTCATGTGTAGAGTAAAATAAATTCCTTCATAGGTAATCTTAAATTCTCTGGCTGGTGGTCCTTTATACCATATGCCCAATGTTGGTAATACCTTCTTTTTGATTCTTTTCTCACTGTATACATATTTTGAAATCGTCACAGATTGTCTTGTTGCCCTTGTCCAATTGACTGCTTGCAGCATTTCTTGGATATAATAGTTATCCAGCTCCCAGTAAGATGGACTAATGGGTTGTTGTAGATGATATATCACAACTTCCTTGAGTGTGCCTTTATTTCTCATTAGTTTATACTTTGTGTTTGTTTCTCTGTACCATTGGTTAAGACTTGGTAAGGGGTTGTTTCGCTTGTATAGTATAATTTGTTCTTTAACTTTATTGGGATAGTTTAATAGTCGTTTTTCTTCATTTTTGCCAATCTTCTGATATTGTAGCAAATTGTATAGGTGTTCCTTGCTTGTTTCCTGTATTAAACTCTGTTCCTCCAGTGGTACTAGTACTTTTGTTCCAGGACCACCAATTCCATCAATAAACTTATCTTGATAAGGGATGTCCAGAATAGAATACCCTGGACAAGAATAGTGACCAGCAAATTTGATACAACTAATTCTGTTGCTAATTTTTATCCATGGTGATTGTTGCCCAAGTGTGTAATTATTCTTGAGGTTCCTCAAGACAATAATTGCCTCTTCTGTTTCACAATAGGACTGCCCTGGTAAACAATCTTCCAGGTAGTCCAGATTAGTTGTAATTTTCATATTAGGAGGTTGCCAATATGCTTTGCCAAACTGGATAATTGTGGTGTATTCCAGCACCTTGGTAGTTGTTGGCCATGTGTAGGCAGCAGGAAACTGATCTTGGTGGATCCAAGTGTTTCTTTTCACCATTAAAGGTTTTCCTTGAAAAGATCGTTTGTCTTTTACCATCTGTCTGCATTGATCATGAGTTACTTTGATAACTGAGTTAACAATTCTCCTCTTCTTTGCTCCAAAGAAATAGTAAGTGTAAAAATTAGTTCTTAGATACACTTGACATTTTACTGCTCTTGTTTCAATTTCTTCCAAGTTCAATTCATAGATATCAGCTGTAATTGTCTTGGTTTCTTGTGATTCTATATTACAAGTTGGCTCATCTGCTAGATCAAATGCCTGGCTTGGTAGTTGGTTAGAACAAAAGTATAACGGTGGTTTAAATGTTAAGGTAATGTTTGCACTTGTAACATGGCACCTTGGTAGGATGGTTTTGGGACTGTTATTGAGTGGATGCAGCCACAGATCACCATTACAGTCATCACTAGTGGAAGCCACAACATCTGTTTCATGTTAGCTCTTCCTGTGTTGGCTATAGTTGAATGGTTGAAAATTTTGTGTTGTTGTTCCACTCTGATAGTTATTCCATCTTCTAACTCTATATATTGTGGTTCCACTTCTTGTTGGGAATCTAATTGTTCAGAGATGATTTTAGTCTCATCTAAAAATAATGACTATGCTGGTCATTGTTTTTTTCTATCTGGATGATCTACATATGATATTATGAATGTTATTCATATTTCCTTTCATAATATTGCTCATTTCTAACTATTTCATCTTTCTATCAGAATAAGTTGCTCTGAATGTATTTATAGTCATTATTTTTTTGTTCACTTCAGATGACTTGAATATTGACTGAATTACTGTCTGTTTTGAAAGTATTGCTTGTGTCATAACCAGTATCAGAATTAGTAACTTCCATCTCTGAGTCATCACTATCTGACTTTCTGATGAAGAGTCATGCTGTCCCATCATGGCTATAGTGACTTTGTTTAGTTGAGGTTGCCTTATTCTTTCAGCCAGGTTCCCTTTCCTTCTATCAAATTTGAGAGAACACTGTTTAGCTTCAAAATTGAGGTTTGCTCCCACAGTTTGTAGGAAATCACAACCAAGTATTATTGCTATGTCTAGATTTTCCATAACTATAAATTCTTGTTCCATACTTTCTCCAGCAAATTGGATATTCAGCTTTACGCTTCCTTTTTGCTTTAAAGCTTTCCCATCAGCTGAAGTTATAATTGGTAAGCCAATTGTTTCTTTATCCATAATTGTAACATCCATTAACTTGATTTCTTTTCAGTAATAAAGGATCTCAATGCTCCTGTGTCACACAGGCAATGACTTCTTGGCCTTTTTGATTCTTCAAACGGAATTGGAAGTCATTTCTTCCTTCTACCTGAGAAAGATATTGGAGGTGTGTTATTTCCTTCTCCACAAGGTGAAAGATTGTTGTTGCTTCTTTCCCTGTTTCCAACTTATTAGATTCATTGGCTAGTCTTAATCTGCTACCATGTACCAACTTGCATGTATTATCATCCATTTGTATTTCATATATCCACTTTTGATGATTGACTTTTGTTATTCGGTATGGGCCTAACCATTTTAAAGAAGGGATTTTTGTTATTGCAATTCTTGCAGCATCATTCTTAAGAATACTTCATCATCAACCTCAAAATATTTTGGAAGATTGAGATTTCTATTCTTCTTTCCCTATATTGTTCTTTGCCATGATGGATTTACAGAAGGCTGTAGCTCTTAACTGTACTAATTGCTGCTGGTGATTGAATACAAATAGTACATTTGTTCAGGAGAGGTAGTATGCATTGTTACATCAATCAGTGTTCTTGTGCTGGTGCCAAAAAGAAGTTCCTGGGTGGTAGTCTTGTACTTCCTACAGGTGATTGATTCAAAAATGCTTGAATCAAGGGTAGGTTTGCAACCCAGTTATGCTGATTTTCTTCCACCACTAATTTATTGATTTCCTTCCTCACTTCTCTATTTCTTCGTTCAACTAGTCCATTGCTCTGGCTTCTATAAGCTGTTGTTTGGATTTTCTCAATACCTAATACCTTCATAAACTCTTTAAAAGCTTTACCAACAAAGTTTCTTCCTTGATCTGTCAACATTTGTTTTGGAATTCCAAAAATGGGAAAAATCTGTTGAAAAGAAGTTTGCAATTTCTTTACTGGTTTGCTGTTTGAGTGCATATAAAACTGTGTATCTACTGAAATGATCCACTATCACAAGTATGAATCTGTATGACTTAACCATGGTAAGGGTCCCATTATATCCATGGCTACCAACTCCATTGGTGATGCAGCGGTGAAAGGCTTTCTACCAAAGGGTATACTCTACTCCTTACCATTCATTTGTCACACAAAGTGCAATCCTTTATTGAATTCTCAATCATAATC
>CAJFCJ010000077.1:21228-74748 GCA_904063045.1 Dimorphilus gyrociliatus
CAGTGGAAAATACTTTTCAAATGCTCTGTCAAGGTTTAAAATTTTCTTCAAAATCTTTAAAACGAATTGACTTGCCCTGTTGTCATTTAAATTATGAGCTAGCTAAATATTTGGCAAATTTATTTACCTTCTGTTCATCATTAGAAACAATTGATTTATCAGAGAATCAAAGAGCACGATATCCATTTAATATGATATGTCATGGACTAGTCTCCTCTTCAGAAACTTTAAAACATATTAATTTGAGAAAAAGTGATTTAAATCCTCAGGCAGCTGAGCAGTTTGGAAAATTGTTTGCATGCTGTCCATCATTAGAAAGTATTGATTTATCAGAGAATGAAAATATGGGCTGTGAATTTAAAATGATATGTGATGGACTAAAATTTTCTTGCAACACATTAAAACAAATTCAATTGAGAAAATGTGATTTATATTATGAACAAGCTAATTATTTGGGAAATTTAATTAGTTCCTGTTCATTATTAAACAATATTGATTTATCAGAGAATCAAAACATGGGTTATGAATTTAAAATGATGTGTGATGGACTAAAATCTTCTTCTCAAACATTAAAGCAAATTCAGTTGAGAAAATGTGATTTAAATTATGAACAAGCTAAATACTTAGGAAATATGTTTAGAGTCTGTTCATCATTAGAAAATATTGATTTATCAGAGAACCAAAGCATGGGTTATGAATTTAAAATGATATGTGATGGACTAAAATCTTCTTCTGAAACATTAAACCAAATTCAGTTGAGAAAATGTGGTTTAAATTATGAACAAGCTAAATATTTGGGAAATTTGTTAAGCTTCTGTTCATCATTAGAAAATATTGATTTATCAGAGAATCAAAACATGGGTTATGAATTTAAAATGATATGCAATGGACTAAAATCTTCTTGCAACACTTTAAAACAAGTTCAATTGAGAAAATGTGATTTTAATTTTCAGGCAGCTGAATGTTTAGCAAAGACATTTAGATGGTGTTCAAAAATAGAATATATTGATTTGTCACAGAATCAGAGTATGGGGTATGGGCTTAAAAAGATATTTTATAGACAAAATTATTCATTTATGTGCCTAAAAGCAGTTGACCTTAGAAGGTGTGTTTTAAATAAGGAACAAGCTAAATATCTTGGAGAAACACTTAAACAGTGTTTCTTATTAGAAGTGGTTGATTTATCTGAGAATGAAAGCATGAGATCCGGATTTAAAATGATATGTGAGGGACTCAAGTCTTCATTAGCCAATTTAAAACAAATTATGTTAATCTCTTGTTGTTTGAATTTTAAGCAAGTGGAACATCTTGGAAAATTCCTTAGCATGTGCTCATCAATTGAAGTTATCAATGTATCTAAGAATCAAACTATGGGAAAAAGATTCGAAGCCCTGTGTGAAGGACTAAAATCTTCTTTCAGAACTTTAAAACAAATTAGCTTTTCCTCTTGTGATTTGAGTTGTAGACAAACTGAATGTCTGGGAAAAACATTAAGAAAGTTTTTATCATTAGAAGTAATTGATTTGTCAGATAACCAAAGTGTGGGGTATAAATTTGAAAGTATATTTGAAGGAGTCAAATCTTCCTCAACCTCATTAAAATGTATAGATTTGAGAAAATGCAATTTAAATTATAGCCAAACTATTAGCTTAAAAAAGACATTTAAACATTATTCAACATTGAAAATACTTGATTCACCTCTGAATGAAGGTACAGAAATGTTTTTTAAAATATGTTTTGGTCTTAAATCTTCCTTAAATACTTTAAAACGTATTGACTTGCCATCTTGCAATTTAAATACTCACCAAGCCGATTATATTGGAGAAATATTTAAACTGTGTTTTCTATTAAGAGTCATAAATTTAAGTTCAAATGTAACAATGGGAAGAGGATTTAAAAATATATGTCATGGACTCAAAACTTCTTCAAAGAATTTAAGAGAAATTTCATTGAACAATTGTGATTTAACCTTTAATCAAGCAGAATGGTTAGGAGAAATATTTAGGCATTGTTCATCATTAGAATTGATTAATTTATCAAGGAATCCAAATATGGGAAATGGAGTTATGATGATATGTGATGGACTCAAAAATTCTTTAAAAACTTTAAAACAAATTGATTTGAAGCAATGTGACTTGAATGATAACCAAATATTACATTCAAACTATTTATTTGGAACCATTGTTAGTTTTAACATTTCAACCATTAAAAACAGAGCTATACTGGATTATGATTTTATCAATCCTTCTTTACAAACTCTTAGAGGATGTTCCATTTATTCCTCTGATTCTTGTCCTCAATCAAGTTTACCATTTAAAAAAGCTTTTCCAACAACAATTTATAGATCTAAGAGTGTTGATATTGGTGTTGAACTTGGATTTTATGCTGATGAACTAAAATCACAGAAACATATGTTTGATATTAATTTTGAAACATCAAATACAAATAAGAACCAAAGCAGGATGACTGAAAGTCTTTTGAAAAATTGTAACAACTTTTTAAATTTCCTTTTTCTTTTTTTTTTTAAAATGATATTTTTCCTTTCAGATGAATGTATGGAATATTTGAATAGAATTGAAAGAAATTCTAATTTGAAAGAGAATCTAGATAGGAGGAAAGGGCATATACATTCTGTTGTTAATTGGCATGAGAATTATGTAGAAATATTTCTATTCATGAAAAGACAGCAAACATTTTCTTATTCTGATATTGGAATTAGTATGGTTTTAACAGAAACCTTCTCAGAAAAAGATATTCTTTTTCTTATTAAAATTTTTCCAAATACTATTGAAGTAATCAATGATTTAATGATTGAAAAAGAATTAGGCTGGTTAACTGTTCCATTTTTCAAATTAAATTCTGAACTTACTGATAATTATTTACTAGATGGAGACTGGATGTCTTTTAAATTACTTCCTTTTCACACTTATCATTACCATAGTGATAATACTTTTGAAAGAAAGTCATTCTTTTTCTGTTTATATGTATTAAAAAGCCTGTGTGAAGGACTAAAATCTTCTTTCAGAACTTTAAAACAAATTAGCTTTTCCTCTTAGATAAATACATAAAACTGGAACAATTTCTACAACTGGCCACAAATAGTTGATATATAATTTTTAATTTATTCATTCAAATATATTACCTCAATTCAAATTTTCTTTTTTGTTTTCAAGGTATCAAAGGATCTATTCATTTTGAAATTCCTGGCATTGATATATCTAAATTTGAATCCAGTGTTACTCTAAAAATAGAAAATACTAAGGGTGGAACTTCAACGAGTTTATTTGATAATTTCATTTGCTATAAAGAAATAGGAAAAAAATTAGATAAAGATGAAAATGATGATAAATGCCCAAAGAATTTTATTACATTTACAGAAAAAAATAGTAATTAATTTTTAAAAACTTAGTTTCAAAATTTAAAGTTTAATTTTTGTTTTTTTTTTTTTTTTTTAAATTCAACAGAAAATCAAGTTAGTTTACCCTTTTCTTTTGTAAGTGAAAGTTTTTTAGAGGATCCTGAACTATTGAAACAAATTGATGATTCGGTTTTGTATATAATTTATTAATTATATTGTAATTTATTATTTTTTTTTTTTCAATATTTTAGTCCTTATTTGATACTAGAGGAAGGCATAAAGCTATAATTATTGTTATCACAGAGAACAGGGAGGTTGGAACAAGGACTGATTTACTCAATCTTTATGCAGTTTTTAGCAGTTTAAATTATGAAATAGAAGAATGGAAAGATGTTAATAAAAAAGAATTATTAAAAAAAATTAGACATTTGAAAGTGATAGAAGAGCGGAACAAAGATAACTTAATTAAATCTTTAATTGTGGTTATTCTAGCTCATGGAATAAATGATCATATTATACTAGAAAATGATAAAATATCATTTGAAGATGTATTATGCCAATTTGATGCTGATTCTTTTCCAATACTTACAGATATTCCAAAAATATTTATTTTTCAAGCTTGTAGAAAAAAAGAATCATCCAGAGCAATAGGTTTGTTTTATTATATTTATTCACTTTAAAACCAATAGATCAGACCATATAAAATAATGACCTTTGACCAGTACTGTAAAAAGTATATTGTAACTAAAACTATTAAATAATATTTTCAAATATTCAATAGTAGACCAAGGCAATTCCAGACCCCTTCAAACAGATGCTTCACCTACTTCAGTTCAAAATTATCTTCCTTTACAAGAACCAAAAAAGGTGCAATTTCATGAAATGTATTCAACTCTTAAAGGTATTTGTTAATAATTTTTATTGGTTAGAAAATCTTTTGTAAATTCTTTTGATTTTTTTTTCAAAATAGGAGAAGCAGCTTACAGAACTAAGAGTGGCAGTATTTATATTAGGGGATTCATTCTAGCTATGTGCTATTTACAAGAAAGCCGTTTGAGAACTATCCAACAAGTTACAAAATATGTAAACTTTTGGGCAAATCAATCTACAGAAAACATGATACCTAACCAAGTTCCAATTAGAACAGAAACTCTTTCAAAGGATTACTTTTTCTTTCCACAAAAAAATGAAGGTCAAAAACAAAGTTGAAAAGGTGACTTTAGTTTGTTGTAAATATATTTTAGAAAACTATAGACTTAATTCATTACTAATTTGAAATTACAGGTTAAAATATTCCTGTATCATAACTTTACATTTTACCTTGTCTTTGCTCAATCCAACAAGTTTTATCCTTAATATTTTTTTTATGTAAATAATGTAGTTCATATATCTGAAAACTAAACTTTGCACCTTAGTTGTTTTATTCTTTAAATAAATTTCATCTTCTAAAACTTTTTATCTGAGATATTCTTTTCATAAAAAAAATATTTCCAAATTGCCATTTGGGACATTCTTTCCAATTTGTGATGTTCTTTTGGAATTGGTGTACCGGAATTACTTTATATACATAATTTCTGAGCTGTTTACCAATTAATAATAAAATTAGTTTTAACTGACAAAGAACATGGAAAAGATGCATTTCAAAATTGTTACATCTTATTCAATACCAGATGCTGAAGAGGAAGGCTTATTTTGGAATTGGCACATGTTCAACAGAACCTGGACAAAACGTCCCATTGACAAACCATTTTGTGCCTCTCATTCATTGTTGGTTGAATGTAATAAAACTTTCTGAATTGGACTCTCAGAAAAATGAAAATTGTGTATAAATTAATTTTTCCACTGGCTCTATTAATTATGAACATTTTTAACAACCACAATGGGTTTTTTCAACAACCCTGTCCATTTTAAACCTGTTATGATTATCTTGTTTAATCAAGTAGTTTTTGAAAACTTTACCAGTTTTCTCTACGAACTACTATTTTTTATCAGTGTACTTTCCTATCATGGGGTTGTAGATTGCTATTTAAATGTATTCTGTAGTAATAATAGTTTTTTATAGGCTTGTATTAAAAATGGACTAAGATAAATGTTAAAAAAGCAATTAAATTTTCAATTCTCTTCATATAGGTTAGATTGGTTTTTTCTTGTTATATATATTTAAAAAAAATCCACATTTTTCCATAAATACTCTGATATTTTAAATGGTTTTAAAATATCATTAACATTTATCAACCAACATTCAGCTTGGTTCCTCACTACATTTTTTCCAAAAAATTAAATTTGTATCAACTGCAATTGAAATAACTTTTGATCCATTTTCCTTGTTTGATTGAACTTGGGAGTAAAAATTGTATTCCTTTTTCCCTATGTTGCCAATAAGTCCATCCATTTCTTTATAGTCTTTAGGTGACAGTTTAAAACTTACATCTAAATGAATTTCTGATAAAGAATGAGAAAATTTCTGTATTTGAATCATTTTTTCAAAATAAACTAAAGATTTTATAAATATTTGATTTTTTGTTATTAAATATTCAAATATTTTAGATCTGACGATAGTCTTTTGTATATTTCCATTCCAGTCTAAAATTTGTCCATTGTCAAGAAGAATAGTATCAGTTGATGTTGTTATATTACCAAAATCCGATTTTATAAAAATTCTATGAATGTAATAATCATCTTGAAATCATCCGATTTAGTATTAAACATAAACAAACTGGCACTGTGTAGCACCAAGTATCTTCTCTGCTTGGATATATTGTTTATAATCTTGTGTAACTATGCCAACAAAATCAATTCCTAGTTTAAAGTCACTAAAAGCAGCTATAAAAAAAAACTTTTGTAAATATACTCCAATAAAACCAGTAATTTTTTAACTAACAAGATAAGATACTAAGAAACATCAAGGAAAAAGAGAAATAATTTAAATTGCTCTCCATTTCTCTTTTTTAAATTGTTCTCTTCCAAACCATTCAAATTTTGTATTTATATATAAAAATATATGAATAAAAGAGTCTCTCATGACCACAAAAAAAGAAATCTTTTTTCAAACATTGCTTACTCTGTTTACTTGAATTGTATTGTATGAAAAAAAATAGAGACCTCTCATAGAGACAGGACCAACCAATATTTTGAGTTATGTAGCAGACATTGAAAAGTTCTTTGCATACAGCAGTTGGCTTGTTTGTTAGTGTTAAATAGGAAACACCCTGAAAATTTAGACTAATTTGATACTGAGCTGTCTTTATTTTGTGAGTGAGGAGTTATTATGAAAATTCTATAAATAACTTTGTCTTTGAACATGCTGTAGAATGTTCTGAAGGCCAAATGACGCTTAGTTTGATAGAAGAACTTTTTGAATGTAAGATCGGATCCTAAAGGAGAGAGATGAACACAAGCTAATTCAACAATAGTTCTCATAATAATGTTCCAGAGGAAATTTTGGTACTGATTCAATTGACTTACATTTTAAATTTATTAATATTATTCTTATAGATATGATGGTATTGCGCAATCAATGCTTTTATTAAACATTCATATAAAATAATATTGTCTCAAGTCTACTAAGTTTCCTTAAGAGCATTTATCAGAAGCTGAAATACACACCAGTTATGTTTTAACTTGCAAATGCATAAACTTGTCAAGCTGAAACAATACAAATTTAGTACAAAACAAAGTAAGGCCTTTTTACAATATAAATAATTCCAGTAGGAAATGACAAGCCTGCTGGATAAGTTACTTGAACGGAATTAGGTGAATAATCATTCAAATACATTCATTAAATATTCAATTCTCCTTAGCTAACTATGTCCAATAAAAACAGAATTGTTTTTAAATTGATCTTCATTATATTATTTTCTAATTGCCCTCCTATTAAAATAATCTACAATTATATAAATATAGTTGATAGCCTTTTGTAATCTGAAATCCTAATAAGTGGCAATTTTACTAATATGCTTTATTGAAAATATAGACTTGAGGTCAGTATTACAGGGGAATTTCCTTTTTTGCTTACATTACCAGGTTGTACTGATACCCTGAAGTCATTTTCCTAAAGTGTTGTCCTCCTAGCTGTGTTAGGGTTTGAGATTAGCAATGGCGTCTGCAAACACCAAATGATGGCACCACTTGACAATGAACACACAAATGAAATCATCTCTTTGAACTTTCATAGTCCTACCTAACACAATGACCTTGTTAAGTATTGATATTAAATACTATTGAGTTAAGTCTACAGTTTTCTAAAAAACATTTTTATCCTTTAGAAAACCTTACAAAATGTATGGCCTGATGCTATTTTGACTGGGTGTTTTTTTTCCTGGTTACATGAAATATTAAGAAAAATACAGGTTCACTATTTCTAAAAATGTTCATTATTTAATTCAATATATGCTTTCTTTTCAGGAATTTGGTTATAGAAAGAATTTAGAAAAGAAGAGGAAACTTTGGAGTTCATGAAAATGATTATGGTTATATAATAGAAGTGTTGAAATAGATGTTGCCTCTAGAGTAGAAGGTAATGAACTACCAGAATCAACCTCTTTTATAGGCAAAGGATATGATGCTACATAAACAAACATGTTGACAACAACAACAAGTGTTTATTTAAAAAAAAATCACATTAGTGATACATATCAAGAAATCAAGAAAAAAAATTATTAGTAAAGAACAAACTGTCATAATTATGTAAAAAGAATCCTGATTTACATTTCAAACATATTCTACCATGTGCACACATTCCACATCCAGTAATTGAACATGAAATGCATGCTAGTTTATCATCTTGCAGAGCAAATCCTATACTACACGTATCACATTTTGCTTTTCCACCTAAAGGAGTTGGTCCACAAGTTGAGCAATTGGCAAAAGCAGCTTCAGAACATGGGATACAAGTTCCATCAGTTTTTAGTGAAAATGATTTTGAAATGCATTTTGTACATCTTGTTGTCTTATCAGCATTGGCTGTACATGTTTCACAATTTGATGGACATGGTACACAAGTTCCATCCAATGCCTTGGCATATTTGTCATAACACTTTGTACATTCATATTTCTGATTGTATGAACATTCTTTACAGAATTTTGGACAATGACCACAATCATCACTATTCAAATAAAACTTATTTGAACATGTTAAACAAACCAAATCACTTCCACCAGATGGAACAGAACATGTTTGACAATCTCCAATACCACATAAATCACACAAAGCTCCTTTCAAGTCATATTTTGCAAGACAACTTGTACATTCAACTGATGCTCCATTGAGAGAACAAACACTGCAACCAGTTGGACAAGGCAAACACAAATTATCAGTTGTTTTGTAATATTGTGCTATACAAGATAAACAAGTAAATTTGCTTGTTGCAGCATCAAATGAACATCCACTACAACCAGTAGGACATGTTTTACATTCACCATTTGAAAGTATTGAAGTTGCTCTATTACATGATGAACAAGTAGTCTTTTCATTACTTCTGGTTGATGCAAGACAACCAGCTTTATTGTTGTAGCATTTTTGATCACTAGAATCAAGGAAATAACCAGAATTACATTGTCCAGTATCACACTTGTCTTTTCCATTTGTTGAGCAGCTCTTACAATTAGGATTGCATTCTAAAAATATAAGTTTATAATTCCTGTTTAATAATTTATTGATAAAGAAATAATGCTTATAATATTTTCATACTTTCACATGCTACTGGTGTTGTAATAGTGTTTAATGTATATCCTGTTTTGCATATCTTTGGTATGAGGGTGTCACTAGTTGCTGTCTCATATGCACATCTTGAAACTCCACTACCAGTACATTGTATGCAAGTTCCTTCTGTTCTATGTCTGATATATCCATCCTTACAACCATTTGGAATACAAGTTGTTCCATCCACACAGAAATCACATCCAAATACACATGACTGACATACACTATTACTATCCATATAATATGCAGTATTACATTTCAAACATTTCAGAGTATCACCAATTTGTTTAACACATATGTCACAACCAGTAAGAGAGGCACATGAATCACAATTGAACTCGCTATCTCTTAGAGCAGCAGCTCCACATCCAAATGATAGACATAGTGCTCTAGTGCTCTTGTTTGATCATCAGGATCAATTCTGCAATCAGAGCACACATGTGGTGACTATGGACATTGAATACAAAGTCCTACATTATTGAGTGCATAACCAGCTGAACAAACTGTACATTTATTATCAGTTGTAGCAGAACCTCCAGATGTATCAACTGTGCAGGTTTGACATCCTGTACCACATGCCATTTAGCTGTACCTCTGAACATCCTGTTTTGCCAGCAGTTACACAAGCAATACAATCATCTCCAGCACTATTTATTAATCTTGAAGCACCGCAATCACATGTGCATGTTGTTGCTCCAGCAGCAACTACTTTTGTTCCTCCAGTACAAGGTTTTGAGGAAACCACACATGACAATCCATCTTCAGCTAAAATATATGCACCTGTGCAGGTTGTACATGCTACTACATAAACTCCATTTTTAAGTTTCAATGTGTGAGCAGAACAGTTGGGAATTTCATTATTTTCTGTGCATCCTGATAATGTAGGATGTTTATGGTATACTTTTCCTGCTGCATCAGCAGTACATCTTCCACACATACATGTACCTCCCGAAGATACAGCAAGTGTGCAATGATCCAATCCAGCAGCAGTACATGATATACAATCATATTTTGTTGGAGAATAATCAAGAACAAATCCAGTATCACATCCCGCACATCGGCCACTATTTGCTGGAGCAACTGATGCTGCTGATGCAAAATATCCTTTGCAGTGCTGTAGGATCAGCTGTAATAACTGACATTACTGATCCAGTATCTAACATTTTTCCTGCTGCAGCAACCATACAGACAACTGCACCTCCTGCAATTGAGTAGTTCTCTTTGCATCCAGTTACTGAATCACATCCACTTGATGTTACTATTTCTTTGTTATTAGCACATTTTACACAATCAAGAGTACCTCCTCCAGCATTATTATATTGTTGTAAACAACCAGCTATATGAGGGCCAGCAGGCGCACCAGGAACACAATCTCCAATTCTTTTATTTGTATTTGCTACAACGCTTGGATCTGCTGTGGCAAATGTATCAGAGCATCTAATACATTTACAATCTGCAACAGGTGCTGGTCAGCAACTGATGCCCATTTTGTATCACAATTGGAAACAGAAGCAGGAGTACATGTAGCTACTGGCGTTTGACTGTCAATACCAAGTTTATTTGGATCTGTACAAGCTGTACAAAATACTGGATTAACACCTTCAACATCACAATCAGAACAACCAGCAGGGCAAGGTGCGCAAGAATCTGAAGAGAAATAATATCCTTTTGTGCATGCCAAACTTCTTGCATGTTCTGGTCATCCAACTGCGAGACCTACAAATGCTTTGCATCCAGTAGGAATTGCTAAACAACATAGGAAACATACAGTTTAAAAAAATTGTTTTTTATTAAAGTTATTATGTATACATAAGCATATTTCAGCTCCAATTTTCTGAGTATAATCATATTGACACTTATCAACTGTAGCTGAACCAATCGGACCACTACACCAGAGAACATTTGGAATTTCTTCAACGCAAGCTGTAAATTGTATTGAATGTAAATATTTTGGACATCAATCAGTTAAATTATAAAATGCGTTACCTTTACAGCCTTGATATCCAGAACCAGCTTGTAGAACAGTGTGTTTACCAAAAATACTTGTATCACCCATACATTCACCTGATTTACATCTACAACTACCTCCAGAAAGTTCCAGAACTTTACATTGAGGTGATGCAATAGTACAGTCTGTCAAATATTTTAAAAAGTTTTAGTATTTTTTTCCACAAAAAATTCATTTTGTATAAATACCATAACATCCTTTTGTCAGACTACTAGATACTTCTATTGATACCCATTGTTTTGAACCTTTACATGTTTTACATTCAACATCCATCTTGTCAGCTGATAGTTGGCAGTCTTCACAGTCGGTTCCACAAGATTTACACACTCCTGCATTTGCTCCTGCTAGAATAACAGGACAAGATCTACAAAAGCAGGCTTCATTTTCATCATTTACTTTTTTGGTTGCACATGACAAATCAGAAGGACAACTTGCAGCACAAGTTTTACTTGAAAATGAAAACTTTTTGTTATTTACACTAGAAGCTTTGGAAGCACAAGGAGATCTCAGACATTCCACTTTGTCGCCAATCACTTCACAGTAATCACAGTTCAAAATTGAACATGACATTCAAGAATCAATGGCTCCACTATTTGCATTAAATTTTGGGGCATATTTTGCACTACACTTTAAACATGTTATAGTAGAACCTCTCTAATTTGCAGAATGGAACTACATGTTTCACATTTCTTTGATGTTGTGAGAGCATAGGCTTTAGACATACATTCAGTACACGTATCTTTATCCAAACACTTGTTACAACCAGAAATTGCAGTGGAGCATAATTTGCATGTGTTGATGTTATTGCTTGTTTCCTTGTATGCATTTGTGTCACAGGAACTACAACTGACACCAGTGTCTTTGTTATAAGTGCAAGCTTTGCAGTAGGAAATTTCTTAATTTTAATTGTGTTAAATGCATCTTTGTCATAAAAAATTGTAAAATTCTAATGACTGTGAAAATTTCCTTTTTGTTAAATAATAACTGACCATTGAACATTCTTATTTCTAACAGAAATTGCCAAGCAAGAGCAGTACAGTTCTATTTGTGTGAGTCGCAAAGCAATTGGCAAAGATAATTTTTCTGATGATTTTCATTGTTAAATTTTGCCAAATGGAAGTCAAAAAGGTAAACTCTTAGTCTTTCACAAAGGCTATTCATACAATATTAAATGGAGAACTAAAAGAATTAATATATATTTTCTATGTAATTGCATTCTTGTAAAGTTAAAGAACATTCTGAAAATTTGATCTCTCTTAAAGTACTTGATGAGTTGGAAAGTCCTTGAAATCTATCTGATAATCCAACTCCCATACCAACATTTCCACCTAAATCTATTTCTTCTAAGTTGCAACAATTTTCCAATAATTTTCCCAAATGTTTACAAGCATTTCCAAATATTTTACAGAAATTTAAATTGATACTTTTCAAAGATTTTGAAGAGGAGCAAAGTCTATCAAGAATATTAAGTAGTCCATTTTACATTTTATGGCAAAAGTCCATTAAAAATCTCTACTAATTCATTATCTATATTATGATTTTTACTTAAATTTTGTTCTTTCAATATTTGAGCATTTTATCAATAAATTTTTTATATTTAGACATTGATCTTTTGTCAAATAACAATTTTTTAAATTGATATCTTTTTTTTTAATATAGTTTAAGAAAGAGATAGCTTTGCTTTTATTGTGAATTATAACCATTCTAATTCTAAACAATCTTTGATAAGAGAGATTGGACGACCTCTATTCTCCTCTTCTGGTGGTTGAGAACGAACTTGTGGTTCTATTTAGACTGGAGTTGACAGAAAACGTCCACAAATGAGAAATTTCTAGACAAAAATTTGGATGGAGAAATGGTTAGGCAAAAGAAAACAGCAACTTATTTGTACTTAGGAGGGTCTCCTCTCAGGGTTAGGGGTAATGGAAAAGGTTAGGTACAGTTAAGGGCTGGGTTAGGGTTAGGGTAAAAGCACTCATTTGTGGACATTTTCTGTCGTATCCGTTTTTCAACATATATTTGCATTTAAGTGAAATTTTTTGTAATTTATGTGTTCTTTTGGTTCATGGATGTTTTTTTTTCAGTTTATGGATGTTTTCTTGTGGGTCATGGACACTTTCTTTCTGTTTATGGACGTTTTCTGTCGCATCCGTAGGAATTTGTCTCTTTTCATTTTTTAGACAAAAGAAACATAAAGCGCCAACAGTAGAATTTATTCTGAATTGTCAAAAATCATACACTGAAGAATTGGATTGGAAGAGACAAGTCTTTTGCAGACATTTCAGAAGATATAAGTGACCTGGAATATTTAACTGATATTGCTCTTTCAGAAAATAGAGCTGATTGTACATCTAAAGTCACCAATTTTTATTTATGTTAACTAACCTTAGATTTAATAAGTAGCAAAGAAGAAGGCAGTCAAGAATGGTCAGCTCATTGTAGTGAGAATAATTGTATTGGACAATATATTAGGGTCACCTGGAAAGTTCTCGTTCTTCTTTTTCAGATTTACATAAATCTTTTTTGATAATGCTTCAATTTTTTTTTACATAGCATTTTTTGTATTACTGGCACAAGATCGGCTTCTCTTTTTAACTCATCTAGAAGATGATAAAATGATTTGCTGTTTCCAACATTTAAATTCAATCTGTTATGAAAACCTTCCACATCAACAACTGTAATATCTATAGCAACAGGTTTATTTGTACAAAAATATTTAACAATCTGATGGTCTCCCAAATCTTCCTGAGGATGGTTTTCATCAGCCATTCCATCACTTGTGATAAGAGAATCAATCATTTCATTGTCAGAAACTATTTGTTTAGCTTCAAATTCCTTTTTGTCACATCTTCTTAACACAATCTTTGCTTGGCAATTTTGAATTGAAACGCAGAGTGCATACAGATTGTCTGCAAGAAATAATATGAAATATATAAATTTGATTAAAAAATGATTTTTAACATACCCTGTAGACAAATCCAATGATTAGTATGCTTACAAAGAGAGCATTTTCCCTTTTTTTGCTTGTTTATTGTCTTTTTGCAAGAAAAGTATTGTGGCCTCATTTTTGAATTCTAATATTATTTTGTAGAGAAAAAACTTTGATAAGAAATCTCTGAAAGAAAATGTAATAATACTGCTTTATTTGCTTCTATAATATTTAAACAACTAAAGATGCAAGAGAAAATTATGGAATCAGGTTGTATACCTGAGGTTTCCCCCCCCTCCCCCTCAATTTAGGGAATATGACTTTAACCTTTTCTGTAGCTATTGTTTGGAACTCATTTCTGACGTAAGATATATCAATTCCGCAACAATTTTCAGCTACTGAATGGTATGATATAGTTTCTAAATATTGTCTGCTGATTAGTGACACTGCCACTCCGGTATCGATAAGGGCTGTAATTATGTGATTGGTTGATTTACCAGACGCTGGGGTTTGTACTGTTGTCTCGTATATGGTCATTCTTTCTTGCCTTTCCTTTGATTGATTATAATTGATAGAAGATATGGCTTTCAGTGACACTAGTATGGCCACCTTGTAGACAGTTCTGACACCTGTGGAACCTTTGAATCATCAGCTGTCTTTCTTTGCACACCAAGTTTGATGTAAAACAGACAATAGACCTAACTTTCTTACCACTGAGCCAAAATCACCGAGATGTTTATTAATTGTGGATATAGTTTGGGATTGAGCATCATATAGTAATCTCTGTGAAAACTGTATAAGTTTCTCGAGTCGAGAGCATCCTTTGTATTTTACCAACTTCAACATTGCAAGAAGTGTCTTAAACTCAATCCAATCGTCAACATTTTGATGTGGGAATGGAGCTGTTTTGTCCAAGATTTGTTCCACAATATTACCACCTCATAAGGTAGTATCGCCATAAACATAATCTAAAGTTTAGACAAAACTCAAAAAAATCTTCTTCTTTATCGCTATCATTTGCCATTTCAAGATACTCATGGCACATTGTCTCCTCTGCTGTCCAGTTCTTTAAAATCCATACCATGCCACAACTAAAGTCTCAATAACTTTTAAACCAGGGCTTGTAAGTTGAGAAAGTATTTAGTGACAGTACTTTAATCAATTCACTTTGTATTAATGCTAAAAATATAGGCCTACAGTGTACCATTTTAAAAATACAGCCATATATAAAAGGAAATGCATTTCCCAAGCTTGTCAATTTAATTTTTTAACTGTCAGCCAGTTGTTAAAATATGCTTGTTTAGAACTAGAAGCTTATTTTACTGAATACATATTTAAGGAAAAAGTATATTTTGTGAACACTATTTTTTTGAATCATTTATTTTATTTTGGTATAGCAAAATGAGATTAAGAGTCTGGTAATTCAAAAATATAAAGAATTAGGAAAAGTAAGGGAAATGGCAAGGGACTTGGGAATGGCACCATCTACAGTAATCAATATTTTAAAATATAAGCCACCTAACCAAGGGAATAGGGGATCATCCAAAAAGATTCATAGAAAGAGATCTAGCTAGAGAGAGTAGAACTGTGAAGAGGCTTAAAAGAAAAAAGCAAAGGGTGACACAGGAAAGGCTGTAAATGAATTGTTAAATGAAAATAATATGGACATCAGTGGAAATTTTATCAAATAATTGATAGTCAGATTTTTGGCAAAGGGGGACAATTTGATGTCAGCTTAATATTTACAGATGGCCCAAGTCAGAGTTGAATGACCATGGGCATAAGAACGAATCAAGCCAAACAAGAGATGAATGTATCAATTTTTTTTATAGCTTTTTTACTGAAACAAAATTTTATTCCAAAAGAAAATTATCCTTAAAAATCAATAATTACCATATCAGGCTATTTATTCAAATTTCAATTACATTCATAGTCACATATCTGTATTTTCCACGCAACCTCTATACATTACTTTGCAAGTGTCTCCTACTTTTAATTTCACAAGGCCTGTTCTGGATACTAGCTCAGCATATCTATTATGATTGTTATTCTTGTGTAATGTAAAAGCAATCCCATTGTTTACTTCAATATGAGCCTCAGCTTGATGGGCTACTATGCTCAATTCTATAAAATAAGTTGCATTGATTGGTGCTGTAAAAACTCCTGCTCTATTCCATGAATTTGATGTGTCTATTGCTATAGTATCAAATGTCAATGTTTTAAGTGTTGAAGAACATTGTGTTAGATTGTTATAACCAAAAACTGCTGGCAACGATTCATTCAACTGAAATGCCGTTATGTATGATTCTAACATGGGACTTGTATAATGTCTGCTTCCATGAAGCTGCAATCGTTCATGTGCTTTCATATTGTGCAAAAATCCTCTAGACAAGTGATATGTAGGCTGCCTATAGCCTCCAAAGTATATTTTGGAATGTATTATAGAATATTTTCCTATAAAATTATTTGTAGAAATTTCAATTTTATGATCACTTTGATGATATTTAATTCCACCACCAAAATTGATATAGTATAAACCAGCTTGCCTTGAATATATAATTTGCTTGCTTGGTGACATTGTAAAACCTCTCAGAGCAATGACAATATCTAAAGGTTTTGAAGAAGCAAGAGATATTTTATCAGTAGCAGCACAAATATAATTATTGGTTTCATATCTAAAACCAACCCAAGCTGTTTCCTTTCCTCTTTCTGTTCCAAATAGAATGGAATTGTTTTTATAATGGTTAATAAAAGGTCTATGTATACTGCTTAAGAAATATAAAGCACTTCTTGAAATTGTATTAGTTGTGGTTCTGTGAGTATACATTATCCTTTTGTATAGACCTACTGTTACACCAGAATTCTCCAATCCCATATAAGTACCTTTTTCAGTTCTTGTTGTTATAGAAAAAAAGTACATTCCAGGCTTTTTAATTCGTACTTCTTTTGTCACTGAATTATATAGATTATCATCATTTACATCAATAGAGCTCCACTGAATGTTTTCAGCATTAACATGTGTTGTCTCTTGCAATGATACCATAAATGCTGGATTTGCAGGTTCTGTACAATTAGGAGATTTACATTCTCTTATATCAATTGGAGTGCCAGGGCATTCAGGTCCACCATTCTCAGGAATAGGGTTGTTACAATCTCTTCTCCTTGTTTGAATACCATCACCACCACATTCTGGCTCACAGTCAGACCAGATTGACCATTCACTCCAACCACCTGCAATGGGGCACTTTGAATCTTTAAGTGGGACACACATTTGAGCACTACATTCTCTGGTATTAACAAATGGAGTATAAAAATAGCCATCAGGACATTGCTGTGGCTAAGATTCACCATTGTTACAGTGATAGTAAATTCTACAATCAATCAAACTTGGAACAGTATCATTTTTATTAGGATTACATTCATTTGTCTTAGTAAAACACTGCTTTCCATTAAATTCTAATTCACCAGATGGACATGGAATTGCTTTCTGTGAAAATGACATAGGGCGTTGTTGAGCAGTTTCCAAACAACCAGAAAATTCAGGATCTACACAGGCAGTTAGACTGCAGTCTGATAAGGAGAATTTAAAGTGAAGTCCAGGTGGACATTTCCTTAAATGTGAAGTCCCATTAATACAATGATGATATGTATCACACAAGGAATTATCTCTAAATACCCCATTGATTGGCCTTCCTCTGTCATCAACAGGACAGAAGAACGAAGCAGAAATGGTATTATAGAAGGAAAACAGATCTGTAAAATTGCAGTCACATAGAAATAAAAAAGATATTTTATATAATTAAAAAGATCACATACACAAGCAAAAGAATTGGATTTTCTTAGTAATGACTTCCATGAATGTTGTTCAAAATACAGAAATTTTGGATGTAGGACAATGATCATCTGACATATATATATACTTCAATTAGAGTTGGCCCTTATAGATTTGATTAAGCTTACAGAGTCAAAAACTAGCATTAAATAGAAAGTTGAAAAGTTAAAAAGTATGTTACATTGTGTGTTTGATAAAAAACAACTGTCAAACCTCTAAAGAAGAGTTGTTTTTATCATTCATTATCAGCCTGTTTCTCTTTGTAATAAACATAAATGTTCACTTATCTTATCAATATCATCTTATTCAATCTTTAGGATAAAGAATTCTCGTTAAATCTTATCTAAAAAATTTGCTTTTTTACATTTTTACAACTTTCATTATATTTAATGTTTATACTATTGTACTGCTCTTGCTGGCAAAATCTATGCATTTGCAAGTTATAACAATACTGGTTCTACTCGAACCTTTTAAACAAATGTTTAAAATAAAATGGTTTATTCGCAATAATAATACTTAAGCAAGTAACAATATGAGAGTTCAATAGCAGAGTAGATAGTTCGTAAAAGCAGGTTGCCAAATTACTAAACTGTCTTCCAATGTTGAGGAGTAGATGGATGGTTCCAGGGGAGGTTGTTTCCAGGTTATCTTCCCAGGTCCTGGGGTCCTGATGGGAGCGCCTAGAATGAAAATAGTGAGGTTGTATATGCTTTGAGGTTTGCCCCTGATATCCAATTGTCACTTTACAGTTGCCTAAATGTGTAGTTCATATTTATCTTCAGCAACAGGATGTTACAAGGTTCAACATTTAGGAATTTTAATTGAATTGTAACTTGGCCACACCTTTATCTTGATTTAATAAGAATTACTGGTGGTTGTTCTTCTTTATCAGTTTGTTGTTGAGCAGAGCTACAACTTTGTTTAGTTTAGGGTTTTCAGGGAGGTTTTCTGTGGTTTTACTTGTGGTGACTGTGTCTTCTCTTTGTGTTCTTCTTTTTGCCACTATATTTGAAAATGATGATACATATTGTTGAAATTGCAATACTCAAACAAATATTTTTTATGATAATATAGAGTGTTTTCCCAGGTTGATAGTACCAATTATGAAAAAACTGCTTAATTCCAGATAGATTGGGTACAATGCCATTTTTCTCTGCAGCAGTGATCATATTATCATACCTGGCCTGCTTCTGTTTCAGTGAACTGATTACTTGCTTGATTTTTGATTGTTGGTATGAAATATCTTTCTTTATGCCATAGTTGAGTAGGACAGCTAATCTGAAAATTTCAATTTTTGGTTTAGAAAGGTGATTGTAGATATTTAACTGCAGACACAGTGTGAAATCTGCATCCTCTTTCTGAATAATACACGTATGTTTTGTCTTTCACTGGTTGGTTTTTTATAGGATTTAATGAGTTGTGAGTTGTTTTGTAGAACAACTTGTTTGACTTACTCTCAGTGCAGGTAATTTCTTCAAGATTAACCTGCTGTAAAATATGAGCAACTGGTTCCACTTGGAAAAGCAGGTTCTTTATAGTGAGAAGTAAAAATTGAGAACATTTGTTATCCTTTTTCATCACTCTTAAGTCACAAGCCACTTCTGTTGAGTCTATTGGTGAGGATTGTTTAATTATAGCTAATTAGTCAATCCAAAAAGCATCTTAATAAATTCAAACAAGCCAAATGGTGTAATAAATGCTGTTTTAGACCTATCTTCTTTCTTGATGTTAATATGGTGGTATGCACTTGTCAAATCCATTGTAGAAAAGAATTTATTTCCTCCTCCCTAATGGTCAAAAAGATCATCTTGATTTGGCAGTGGATACTTGTTTTTAACTGTCATTTTGTTTAGTTTTCTATAATCTACACACATTCGTAGACTACCTTCCTTCTTTCTTACTTGGTTGAATAACTTTGCTTTTTACCAACTCAGCTATTTGTTGTTTACATTCTTCTTGTTTTTGAGGAGGCATTCTATATGGCTTTTGTCTATATGGTGTTGAACCTGGTTCAAGAGTCATTTCCAGAGGTGGTACCTCTGGATTGCCAATATCAAATCTGTCTTCTGCAATAGTTTCTTTATATTTCTTCAGAATTTGAGCAACTTTTTGCTTCATCTTAGGATTTTCTTGTTCAATTGTTGTCTGAAGGGTATGTATTTGACTCTCATTCTTTTTCATTGTGAGAGTCCTTTGAAAGATAAATGTTGTGTTTTAATAGGGTAATTCTTTTCCATAACTGGCTGGAGTATAACCTGCCTCTTACAGAAGTCAAGGGTAGTTCCATTTTGTTGTAGAAAGTCACACCCAATAATACATTGTTGTGTAATGATTTTGTTGATCTGAAAGCATTGTTTAATAATTTTTCCATTGAAATAAAGTCTGAGATATGCAAAACTCAGAAACATAAATATAAAGAATTGGAAGGTAAAATTTGTTTTGTTTGGAAAGAATTTGCAAATAGTAATAAAACAGCTGATGATATTTCAATAGAAGTTTGCAACATGCATTATCCATAACTTTTAAAAGGGGGTTGTTGAAAACGCCCACTGTGTTTTTTGAAAATGCCCACCATTCCTAAGCTACAAAAGTTGTATAATTACATATGAAATGATAACACTTTAAATTGAAACAATAGAGACAGTAAAAATATTAGTTTTTACATGTGTATTAAAAAAATGTAATAGAATTATTTAGAGTAGAAACATTGGAATAGGGGTGAAACCATACCTGGATTAAATCGTACCCACTACAGGGTTAAACTGTACCCACGTTAAACCATACCCATTATGGGGTTTAACCGTACCCATTGTTAATTGCCAAAGGTGTAAGCAATGACATCATCTTATTTCTCATGATAAACTCATTGCATAAAAGTTCAGATAGTTGTTTAAATACAGTTTGTAAATTTTGGAAGTTCTTCTTCCAGTTTCTGGAATTGTGATGTCTTTTTCATCATGTTTTCCTCCACTTTCCTTTAGCAATATCTGGGTTGCACTGTAAGAGTGTAAATTTCCCATTTGCTTTCATTATTTAAAATTGGTTTCGTGTTGGACTTACATACCAAACATTTAATTTTGGTAATGAGTTGAAAGTGATTTCTTTGTCCTTCAATCTGAAATCATCCAATCTGAATCTTGCAGTAAATTTCAATTTGGAATTTTTCAGCATTGTCAGAATGTAATTGTTATCTATATCCCAAATATCAAGTGAAATAATATTTTCCAAAATAAGTGTTTTTACTATTGTTTTGATTGTGTTTTTAGCAACATGTGAGAGCTTTTATCACCTGCTCTATACCAATCATTATAAGTTACAATATTTAATTTATCTGTGTACTTTGTTGTATTGTAATTGTAGGAATTTCTGGTTCGTCACAACTGTAATGGTCCTTTCCAATCATTTACCAATTTGCCAAAGTACTCAAACAAATAAAACCTTTCAAGTTTGTCTGCAAATAGTCTAATAAATGTAATTTTGATAGAAATTAATGAACAAAACACGAGTATTTTGTCCAAAGAATATATATTGAGTGAAATGAGCTTCTAGATCTAAAAAAGCAAGTTTAAACAACCAGCTGACAGTTAGAGAACTGAGCTATCAACTGTTAATTTAGTAGAGTATAGCTGACCAATGTATGTGTTTCATTTGCATTTCTCAAAAAGGATTTCTTTTTTCCTTGAAACTTTTCCAGTCTCATAGCTTTAATATTTGAAATAACTAACTCTGTTAGCATTATCCTATTTGCATTTAATAAATCAAATGGTTTATGTGTAACTAACACTCTAGTTCCTGGTCCACCAAATCCTCTTATGTATCTGTCTTGATATGGGAGGTCCATTATTGCATAACTTGGATATGAGAAGTATCTTCTTACCTTGAAGCATTCTACATTTTTATCCATGGCTTTCCAAGGTGATGTATAACTCTGTGTATTATTACCAATAGTTAACTGGCATAATCCACTCCATTTTCTTGTATTTATCCTGTTCATTTCTTGTCCAATGTGTTCATTTTGTATTTGTACCCAGTCAGCAATTGTGTTAATTGTAGGTTTCTTTGCTAAGTGGTACTTT
This sequence comes from Dimorphilus gyrociliatus, assembly GCA_904063045.1. NCBI lineage: Eukaryota > Metazoa > Annelida > Polychaeta > Dinophilidae > Dimorphilus > Dimorphilus gyrociliatus. The sequence continues at coordinate 43,133 of CAJFCJ010000077.1, forward strand.
GTCACCTTTCTTATTGTCACTGATTTGCTTCAGTTCTTTTCTATTCTTTTCTACATTCTTATGTGTTATGTTTTCCTTTTCCTTAACATTCATTAAGTGTGAATCAGAGTAAATTATTTCCTGAGGGTACAGGAGAAAACGTTCACTATGTGAGTGGCTGGCTAGAATGGGCCGCCATCATCTCCTTTTGGTTGTTATTAAGATCTTAAGGAATCCATTCTTCACGGATCTTTCTGTACCAAAATGGTAGGGTTAGTTTTCCAACTTTTTGAAAATTGCCATCTGAGAAATAGTCCAATTGAGTTTCAATTTTCAAAACAAAAAAATTATTATGCTACTAAGTCAAAAGTTTGAAAATGTGACACATATTTTTCACATATAAGTAATACAAAGAAATTATTTTTTTACATATTATTACATAATTAAAAGAAAACTGGTAGAAATATTGTAGCATATATTTTTTCATTAAAAATATTAAATTTTACCATTTCTATTAACATGGAATCAAATGATGAGATAACTGAAAATCTTGCAAGTCAACACAATAATTTGATGGAAGTGTGATTTATAGCTTTTCAAAATCAGGTTGTAATCAAGAGAATTATTCATTTAAGATATTCAAGGGAATGAGCCAAAAAGGAAAAGATTTTCTGCTTTTCAACAATTTCTATTATAATATAAAGAAAAAAGAAAAAAGACAACATTCTGCATATGCAGTGTTGGGAATCAAAGAAACAAATGTTCAGCAACTGTCAGCCAGCAGGGGAACAACTTTTATCCTGGAAAGATATCACATTCTTATGAAAGAGTACCAGATCTTTAAAAGAAAATAATGATTAGGAATGAACTGAAAAATACTTGCAATAAAGATATTTTTATTTCATCTCACCACAAGTAAAACCACAGAAAACCTCCCTGAAAACCCTAAACTAAACAAAGTTGTAGCTCTGCTCAACAACAAACTGATAAAGAAGAACAACCACCAGTAATTCTTATTAAATCAAGATAAAGGTGTGGCCAAGTTACAATTCAATTAAAATTCCTAAATGTTGAACCTTGTAACATCCTGTTGCTGAAGATAAATATGAACTACACATTTAGGCAACTGTAAAGTGACAATTGGATATCAGGGGCAAACCTCAAAGCATATACAACCTCACTATTTTCATTCTAGGCGCTCCCATCAGGACCCCAGGACCTGGGAAGATAACCTGGAAACAACCTCCACTGGAACCATCCATCTACTCCTCAACATTGGAAGATAGTTTAGTAATTTGGCAACCTGTTATTACGAACTATCTACTCTGCTTTTGAACTCTCATATTGTTACTTGCTTAAGTATTATCATTGCGAATAAACCGTTTTAATTTAAACATTTGTTTAAAGGTTTGAGTAAAACTAGTATTTTTTTAACTTGCATTTCAATAATTTGTTGTAAATTTTTTTTGGGGCATGAATATGATATTTAGACCCCAAAGAGAAATTATTATTTCTTTGAATGACACTGGCAGGACATTCCATTTTCTTGCTTCTAACTCCACATCTCCATGTTTGACATGTGGCCCTAATCTTAGGATTATATTTTATATGTGTGATATAACAGTTTTTCATATTTTTGTTACATGAGAATTATGAGACTGTCAGATTTCAACTTTGTAATCCTTTGACCACTTGAACCCAAGCTTTGGAAATGTATAAAAGGAAATGCATTTCCCCAGCTTGTCAGTTCAGTTCTTTAACCATTAACTGGTTGTTTAAACTTACTTGTTTAGAACTAGAAACTCATTTACTCAATACATATTCTTTGGACGAAATACTGGTATTTTGTTGAATTATTTCTACCAAAATTACATTTGTTAAGACTATTTGTGGACGAACTTGAAAGGTTCTAATTGGACCAGTACTTTCGTAAATTGATAAATGATTGGAAAGGAAAATATTGTTCTGAAGAAGCAGAAATTCCTACAATTACAATACAACAAAGTACATCTCCAAATTATGGAAGTCTTGTCTTTTCTTTTGACAACAAATGAGTGACCATTAGATAGAAGAAATTCTTTGCCCTTTTGACTTCCTGTAGGGAATATTCTGAAATTACCATTGCTGTCATAGTTTATCTCTGGTATACTTTCAAAGGAATCCTCCATATTGATATCATTCTCATTCAAATGTAATGTATTTCCATGCAGAGGGCTGCTTTCACTAAGATTATCAACAAGCCTGTACTCTGCATCACAATTCAGTGTTTCAATAAGTGTAACCACTTCTTCATGATCAACATCCATTATTATATTTTGCAAATCTATCTCTTCTCTTGTACGATTTAGATCTATATTTTCAGCATTTGAGACTTTATTGGTAGCTTTATCTTGTAAAATTTCATCACTATTTGCTCAGAATAATTCTGATTCTCTTTTTATCAACACTTGAACATATAGAACATAATCCATCTACAAAAGAAAGAGCTTAGTTTCCATTAAAATCAATTTGGAGCTTACCCAATAAACAAGCCCAATGGACTTTATGATGACAAAGTGAACAAACACCTTGCTTTAGCTTGTTAATCTTTTTCTTACATCCAAAACAATATGGTAGCATTGTGGCAAAAATCTCCTTTGAGCTGCTTTAACCTATTGGCAGGAATTTAAAAATAGTGCAAAATATTCAACCTCTTAGGAAAAACTGGTGGACAATTTAATAATTTTTCATCCAATATTTACTAACTACTAGAAAAAAATTTTAAATTAACTTATTCTATTCAATTTATTAGTATTGTAAATATTTCAAAATTTTGTGGCCGTTTTCTGTTGATCCCTAAATCCAGTATGTAGGTCTTACTACTGGAAGTCTCAGGGATAGGTTTCACAATCATAAGGTGAGAAACAAAGCCAAAAAATTGGTATCTGATCACTTTAGACAACAGGGATTGGATAAGTTGACATATTGACAAAAGATAAGAAAGCTGTTTGGTATATATTTTACATTTAGATGTGACAATTGAAAGAAATAGTTTAGATTATAAAGGTATTGCAGGTATATAAAATGTTAATGAATTTTGACAATTTTGACACTAATCCTAATCCAAATCAAGCCTTAAGCTTTTAAATGATACCAGTCTAATTGTCCTGTATCCGAAAAAAAAAGTCTTCTTTACAAATGGAACAAACTGTACTCCCACTCATAACCAAATCCTTGAAGCAATTGATATGATAATAATGAGAACAAATGGTTTGAAGACTAAAACTTTCTAATAATTCACATTGGCAAATGCAGCAAACTCTATCTACAATTTTTGTAGAATAGAGAATATTTTGAATAAGAACAGCGCACGGGTTATCTTCTCTTTTCGTTTTTAGAAGATAGTATGTTATATTCTCTGCTGCTTCTTTCAATTGTAAAATAGCTTTTTGCCTTGAGCTTACTCTTTTAGATTCAATTGCAAACCAGAAATTTTCTGTTAGACTTTGCACTAAATTAATCATTTGACGTTTTGGAAGAATATACATTTCCTGTTCAATAAATAAATTATATAGATGATATAATTGATTATGATCTCGATTTTCGAATAAAACACGATAAGGTATTTCGCAACATTCGCAATCTTCACAATTTTCTTCTAAGCTTTTCTTTATACATTCAATACAATAATAATGTTCAGCTTGTAATCGAATTGAAAAGAAAGGAGGAATTTCATTAGAACAAATTCTACATAGATTTTCCTTTCTTGAAATCACAACTCTATTTTTAATGGAAAATGTAACTGCTCCGCTTGTTAATGTATATAATTTTTCAATACTTGTCTGTAATTCCTTTTTGACAGTTTTTTTTTGACAAAGACGCTTATCTTGACAATTATCCCTTAATATTGAATTTAAGATTTCATCGTTAAAAGTATTGGAAATTTTCTCCATCGTATTTTCATCGAAAACTGGTATTTTACATTTGCAGAATATTTCATATAGATTATTCAATTTAGTATTATCTCCTTGTTCGAATAGGATAACGTATGGTATTTTGCAACATTTACATAAATCCTCTTTAACAGATTTTTTAATACATCTATAACAAAAGTAATGTTGAAATTTTAAGCTGATCAAATGAATTTGACGAATATTTTTAAAACAAATTTTACATTTTTCATCAACTATTGGTTCTTTTACTATTCTATTTCGAAGAGAGAATGTATACTTTTCATTGGCAATTTCGAACAATTGTTCAATACATTCGGCTATTTCAGTTGTAATATTTTGAATAGAATCCAAATTTTGATGAAGTATTTCATCGCTAATATTTTTTGAAATTAGTAACATTTCCTCTTTGGAGAAACAATTGATTTCATTTACAACAAAGAATCCGTAAAGATGTGTTAATTTATCGTTATTTTGCTTTTTCCATTCCAATAATATCTTATATGGTATATTGAAGCACATACCATTGTTGTCAATATTGTTCATATTTCGCTGTAGACATTTAATACAAAAATACAGCTTGAAAAAGAATTGAACACCATTATAGGGTTGAATAACTCCAAGGCAAATATTGCATGCGACTCCTTCTTCTATTACTAATGATTTCTCAATACTGTAAGTTGCTGATAAATATCGAAATTGTATATTTTTTTCAATGTGTTCCTTAATTTCGAGTTTAAGTATTTCAACAGAAGAACAACCTTGGTTATCGTAGAGAGACTTTATAAATGATTCATTAAATTTATCTATATGACAAATAATACCATTTTTAGTTGGTTCTTTAATTTCGTACTCTGTCAGAATTTTACTAAGATATTTTAATTGAAGATTAGAAGTACCTCCGTCAAATGTGGCAAAACACCAATAATATTTGAGAACATCTATGTTATTCTGTAAAATTATCTTTACATTTTTAGAATTCGAATATTTCCGTCTCAAGATGTTAATTAGATAAATACAACACCTGACCATTACATATATTAAGAGTAGTATGATTGCCAATGTCTGGTGATAAAGTAATAGGTAAATATAAGTTAGAATTAATATTATTGGTATGGCAAAATCTAATAATCTAGGAGATTTGAAGATTTCCTTTGGAATGGTTGCCATAAAGTATAAATTATGTATGATTATTAGAAATTCATGAACGCTCATCCATTCGTATTCAAGTAATTTTAGACGAATTAACGGTTGATCCTCGAACAATTTTCTATTTGAAGGGTAAATTAGCATGAGAAAAAGCACTGTTAACGATACGACTGAAGAAGATAACTGAACTGGACTTTTTTTTTCAAATATCTGCATTGCTGTTGAGAGTACTTGGCAAAATCCAATGAATAGAATCACCTTAACATAAATATAATCATTTCCATCTCCATTCCGAATGACATATTCGTATCCTTCGCTAATCGGCAAAGAGACGTTGTCACTCCAACATTTCAAATCTCTTATCTGAATGATTCCATAATCAGTAGTGTCGATACTCAAACTATTGATTGTAATTAAACTACTCTGAATAGGTTCTGAAGTTGCTATTAAATACTTTTTGGAAGATTTTCCATTGAATTTTTTAAATTTTTGAAAATGACGTTTCGACGTTATAATTGTAACTTGTAAATAGAATACAACTCTATTCAACCAATGTCGAATTGATAAAAAAGGTTGATTTGCATAAGAACTAACTAGAACCGGATTATCCAGATCATTGACATAGATAAGATGTAGTTGCTCTTTAAATCTCTTAGATTTTTGAATTTTTAAACATATTTTAAAATTTTCATCATTTTTTTTTCTCTAGATTTTTACTTTTGCAATGAATTTCTTCAAAATGAAAATAAGATTTTTGCTTAAATGTTTTCAACCAAGAAATATATTCCTTTAATTTCTGTTCAATAAATTTTCTCTCTAAACTTTTCGTACTTTTAATAAAAATTAATTTACACTTTCTTATTATTGATTTTCTTTGATGTTTTGGTATGAAAGATTCTTCATATGTTGAAAAGTCTTCATTTGTTAGGTCGTGGTTTATTTTAGCTAAAGACGTCTTAAAATGATCCAATTCGTGAATATTCCTATAAATTCTCTCTTTGTCATCCGAATTCTTTAGAAAAACATTAAAGTGATTCAAGTTTAGAAATATTGCAACATTTGATAAAAATATAAATGTATATGATGCGACCATTATGAAAAAAAAACACTTTCTAACAGTCAGCCCTTAGAAAATGGTTTTAAATTTAGTTTATAACCATTGATATAGGGGGCGCATGATTGTTATTTAAATTATTTGCTTATGTCAGAATGGTTAGTCATCAGGGATCGTGGTACAAACTCAGAAATAAGGTAATCGGTCACAAGGGGATCAACAGAAAACGGCCCCAAGAAGGATATTTTAAGGCAGCATTTTGGGTTAAGAAATGGTTAGGAGAAATGAAAAAGGGTTACGGATACATTAGGGATGGTTTAGGGTTAGGGTAAAACCATGCTTTTGGGGCCGTTTTCTGTCGCATCCGGTCACAAGGTACAAAGTATTACAGAATAAATCCAGTTCTGTAGACATATGATGAAATATTTGCCAACAGGTCAAAAGGTCACACAAGTTCGTCAGGTAAAACGATTGAAGAGGTATTGCGCAAATGCTAAATTATTCAAGATTTTCGGTCATGACCTTTGAAAAGTGTCTGTATTTAATTAGGGTTTTTTTTTATGCAAGTTGCAGTGAAGATGGCGGAGCCAATTCTTCAATCATGACAGAATAGTAAAATTTTGATATTTCTTTGTGATAATCTGGACAAAAGAAGAGAAATCTATGAAATTGATTATCACCAATGTAAGATGATTTAAGAGAAAGTGAGAGAAGACAATCTACTGCTCTCAACGACAATTGGTTTTGTTGACATTTTCCATGCAAGTGCATAGCAATCATAACAATAAGCGCAAACACAACATTGGCTGACAGATCCGTATCTAAAACAGTAACTTTAATTCCAGTTTCGACAAATTCACTTTTATACTGAAAGCAGTTTTCCAAAGATTTTCGTTGTAAATTGACTGATTGCTGTAGACCGGAAGTCCAGTTTATCCTAACTTTTTCAATGAATTTTACATTGAATTGCCTATGAAATAAGAAAAAAAGATGACTAGTTGTTTGAATAGAATAAACAAATGACTTGCCTGTTCATAATGCAAAACACACTTGGTTTTCCATATATTTCAAAAGAAATATCTATATATTGGCCATTGCAGTTGGTACCACTGCACTGGGCGAATCATTCTTCCAGATTAGAGAGCAAACCACTTGTATGATCTAAAGCTATTTCGCAACTATAATTCGCAGTATATTGAGATGTTGCTGTACAGATTGCTCCGTTTTTCACCGAAGCTATATCTGTGTAAAATTTACCACTGTCTAAAACCATAAAGCTCCTGGAATATAACCTTTGCTATAGATTATTGGTGTTCTTTAATTCAATGATTAAGGGAATGGGAGAGGAATCCATTTAAAATAAATAGCAAGTTGTAATTTTCAAAGAATTATAAACAAATCAAATTTTTTGGATAGTTGTATCAAAAGTCGATTAATGTTTGAACTGTACTGAGCTATTGGATAATGGCGCTCTATTTGAGCATCAATCCATTCATTCTCCTCTCTTCCAAGCAACCAAAAAATAACTCTTACCCTACTCGTTCAAAGGGAGTTGATTGGATGAGAATTTACCATCATGAATTGCCACATATCAATTAGGCACGAAAAGAATAGTGAAACATCTCATCTGTTGTGAATCTGATTCCAAAATGTTATGAATTTTTCTTATTAGACAATGTTTGTTAAAAAAAGATGACTTTGAATAGTTTGTCAGAGTTGACAAGTGTACAAATTGGATGAAATTCGACATAGTTTTGAATAAATTAAAAACAAAGAGTTTTGCATTAATCCTATTTTTAAAATTAGTCGTCTTTATTCATTTATGGATTAGTAGACATATTCTAATGACAAAGGCTTATAAATTTCTATCAAATAAAATTTTTGTCATCAACATTTTACCAATTTATTGAAAAACTATAGTTAGACATAACAGCTAATTTCTCTCGTCTGTATGAAAAGTCAATCAATTAATTAAATACCTTTGCTGAGACCCCATTCTGGTAGCAAAGACACTTGGAACTTTTAAACAGCTTGTGAATTGAACCTTTGGGATACAGAGGAGAGAAGAATTTGAAGAGTTTACATTAAAATCAATTCTGAGCTTACCTGATACACAAGCCCAATGGACTTTATAATGACAAAATGAGAAATGCCTTGCTTCAGCTTATTAATCTTTTTCTTATATCCAAAACAATATGGTAGCATTGTGGCAAAAATCTCTTTTGAGCTTCTTTATCGTATTGGCAAGAATTAAAAAATAGTCCAAAATATTCAACCTTTTAGGAAAAACTGATGGAAAATTTACTATTGTTTCATGCAATATTTACTCACTACTACAGTACTGGCAGTAAGTCACTGTTACACCTAAAAAAAATAATATTTTCTTGATTTTTTCTCTTTCCATACTTAAAGAATGAAAATGAAGGATATTATTATATTTAATAATATTCTTCTTATCATTATAGAGAGAAAATATACAGTACAAAGCTGAAGCCCAAGTAATAGTAGTAGTAATATGGATGATGAAAACTTGTTGACTACTTAGTAACTATTACTGTGATTGTTGTATTTATCAGTTTTAGTTTTGGAATTTCAAATAGTAGATTTAGAACATTTCTAATGTTTCTAAAACAGTGGTTTTAAGGCTACTTTGAGAATTCAAAAAAAATGAGGAAGTGATTCAACAATCTCACTTCTTATATTACACTTATTCACTTCTTGGGCAAGACTACCACTCAGAAAATGTTCCTAAGTGAGACATTTGAAAGCAACATTTCGGATTGCAAAATGGTTAGGAGAAGTAAAGTAGCTATTGATTTGTGGTTAGTGGGCTTCCATCTAAGGATGCTGTAATGAGTAAAATGAGCTTCTAGCTCTAAACAAATAAGTTTAAAGAACAGGAATTGAATAAATCTAATGTGAATTTTGTGGGATTTGTATAGTCTTTTAAAGGGTTGATAGTTGACAAATCAAAATTTTCACAAGAATAAAAGTAACATTTTTTAAGACAAAGAAAAGTTGTAAATATGTTGATGTAATTATTGTTTTCCTCTCTTAAAAAATAGTAGTGTGTACCTTCTTAGCATTCATTATTATATATCAAAGTTGCTCTCTGTCCAAAAACAGAATTCTTATCATCAGAAAGCTGAGCTATCTCTGTTGAATACGCTATCAGACATAGTTTACTGTTGAAATTATATGAAAAGAAAACACAGTAATTGAGTTTACAGAAATTCAAACAATATGTTAAAGTTCCATTTGTTGCTGTTGAATATTCTGTTAGCTTTTTTTCTTGTATTATCTTCATTCCAAATGTTTTTTCTTTATTTTGCAAATTCAATGTATTTGAAATTTAAGATTATGGATATTGAATTGTAGAATAATTACCTGATGTCCTTCCCAATATCCTAATATTACTAAAGCCTAATTCATGATAATTAGTTTTTGTATTTTTGACAATTATCAATTCATTTCCCTCTAAAGCACAAAGACAGTGAATTTGAATAATAGTTCCAACAAACGCATCTGTTATATTTCCACATAGGGTGGTTAAGACTCTATTTTTATATCCAACAAACAATGACAGTTGATTGAGTGAATCTGTCTTAAAGATACAAATGATTCTTACATTGCATTGATATTTTTAGAATAATTTTCCCTACTTGATTTTTATCAGTGACTGTTTCAAGTTGAATTTGATGTATATAATAAGCTTTTCTTAGCTTTATTCTAATTAATACATTTCCAAATAATGTTATTTTTGAACATGATGAATATTTTTCAACAGTTTCAATATTATAAAAATCTTGACCAAGTAATGTTGAAGATGAACTTTCATCATTCCAAGTTAAATTTGAAATTGATGCTATTCTAGAAATTGCAATATCAGCAGAAATGGTATGTATATCAATGGATTTTCCAAATATGTATAATTCCAAGATTGTTAATTGATTTGTTGTTTCTATATTTAGTAAATTACCAAACTCCATATTATGTTTACAATCCCAACTTAAATCGCCATTTTGTTGATTTCTAGAATCTTTTTTGCATTTAATGCCAAATTTTGAGATGGTATCTGCATCATGTGTCCTAATAATGTTGAATTCAATATGTTCGTATATACTCTCTATAATAATATATTTAAAAATTGTTATTTGAATTAATTTTTGAAGAATCTCTCTACCTGGTTGAAAACTGGTAGTTTTTATTAGAATGTATTCTAGTCTATAGAATTGGAGGAGATCAATATTCATTGAACTAATTGAAAATGGTTTTGTTTTTGTAAAGTATCTAAACGCATCACTAGCAAACATTGCTGAATACTGATGTGTGGGAGTGGGTGGATTGGTAGATGTTAAATAATTCCAACAAGCTTTATCATGAGCGATATTTGCATATTCTATTGATTATAATTAACACATATTTAGATAAAGGGGATAAATCATTAAATAAATAATGAATAATTTACCTGGTTGGCCAATAGACAAACCTCTCACATCAATTCTTTTCAATTTAAAATTCTGTATATTTTCCTCTTTAATTTTGAGTTCAATAAATTCACCAATGAGAAATTGATCACAAATTACAACAATATTGGAGATTGTCTCAGTAGGATTCCTTCTCGAACACATTTCTCCTTCGTAATAAGATATTGACATTTTCTTGACATAAATTTCATATGTGTTTGTTGTATATATTTGAAAAAGTGATATAGAATACACTAGATATTGACCTTTTAGATGAATAGATAGAAAATGGTAAACTTTTGTCAGAGAAATAACTCCATGTTGAACATTTTGTTTGCTAGAGAATAAATCTTTCCTTAAAGTTGATGGAAATTCTACCAAATTCATTGCCAAATTGTCTTTAGAATAAAAGAAATAAGTGATAAAATACAATGATAAACTAGAGTTATACTTGTATAAATTTCAATTTCACATATGGTTATTTCCAAAGTATTTTTGAAAACAAAAACTAAATATCTTCCCAAAATGTTATTTGTATAAGCTGTAAATATTTTTGGAAATTCTGTTCCAAGTGCAATTGCCTTCGAATATTGGACATTTTTCCCAGAGGAATTTTTAACTATCATTAACATATCTATAAAGAAAATTCTTATTATAAAATTAATTTTTATGGAGAAAGATTGGAAGGTTAATATGCTATTTAAATCACCTAAATCATTTTTTGTATAAATTACTAGTACTTTGAAAATTTGTTGTTCTACTAAATCAAAAATTGCGTAGATATCTTTTTGGCTATCAGGATCCTTGAACAACATTGGACATTGGTCTTTTAAACCATCAACCAAATAGGCTTTGTCTTTTGAAATTTTTGGTTCCTGTTGCATTATACTATTCTTAATGGCATTGTACTTTCCAACTGATTCTTGGCCTAAACAGAATCTTTCAGCAAGTTTGTCATCCACTGATTTTAATTTTGTAGTCAAATTTCCAAAATGTTTTATTTCCATTATCATTTTACTGATACCTTTTTCACTTTTATACTTCTCACTCCATATTGGATATTTGACTTTGAACCAAAACATTCCTTTTGCACAATTTGAATATTTTCTAAAAGCAGTTACGGCGCACAATTCAAAGATAGGCGAATAAATATCCAATTCTTCACAGATTTCATTAAGAAATATATCTATTTGAAATTAATATAGATTTTTGTTATTTTCTAAAATTCAAATGTTTTTTTTTTACCAGTTTTCATAAGTGAATGTATTGTTTCTCCCACAATAGATTTCTTTTGCTGACATTTCATTTTAAGAATGCAACTCTTGAATTTAGTTTCATTGACTGTAAAAGCAATGCAATCATTTTTCTTTTTACATTCATTGAAACAATGTTGTATCAAATTTGTGTTTGAAGATAAAATCTTCATTGAATAATCAGAATTATCATTTTCACAATAGAAATTTAAAACAACCAGATCTGAATTATTTTATATAAAAAATTAAGCCTATATCTTTTTAAAATTGAAAAAAAAAAATACCAGAATTGCATACTCCACTATTAAATGGATGTTGACATTTGCAAATTCCATTATCACACCAGCCTTTATTGTGTAAGCAATCATTTAAACTTTTGCAGTATTCTAAACAAGCATATTGTTCACATTTAATACTAAAAGAAACGAGTATTTTACCTGCAAAATTGATATTTATATACAAATATAAAATAATGAAGTTATAGTAGTAGAGTTTTGTCATTGAAATTCAACAGTAATGTGTAACTTTGTCAGTTGTGATAATTAACACACCAACTGAATGGATGATAACATTATAAACAGATAAACAATTATGTTTGTCGAGTCTCATTTATATATATAAATAATATGTTTCCGGTTAGTTAAAGCTGTTGTGTTTGATAGGAAATTAATAAATTATTGATCCAATTGTTATATAATACTTGTTGTAATTTACAATTGCTTACTGAATTATATCTTATTTTCTTTCATAAAGAATGTACACTGTCAATTAAACATAATTTTCTAAGGAGTCTCTTGTCTAAGGGTTGGAGACAATGAAAGAAGTTGAGTACAGTCAATGGCTGGGTTATTGTTAAGGTTTTAAGCATTGATTTGTGGACATTTTCTGCTAAATCCCTAAATCTTTAGACCATTTCCAGTGTTTTTTATTAAAAATAACTCAAATCTTTCATAGTGGTATCTTTAGACAAAAGTAACATTACATATAACTACAAATAATTGAGTTTTTTAGACTAGATAGTTTGTAATAGCAGATTTCCAAATTACCAAACTAAAATCCAGCATTGAAAAGTAGAATACTTGTTCGAGTTTAGTTTTCATATACCTTGAGGTTACTTCTAACTTTCCAATCATCACTTTGCAGTTTGTGAACTGTTTAGTTCATGTTTATCTTTGATAATAGGATTTTACACATATTGAATAAGTGGCCCTTAATTGAAAATTGTTATCTGTACTTTGTTGTATTGTAATTGTAGGAATTTCTGGTTCGTCACAACTGTAATCGTCCTTTCCAATCATTTACCAACTTGCCAAAGTACTCAAACAAATAGAACCTTTAAAGTTTGTCCACAAATAGTCTAACAAAGGCAATTTCGGTAGAAATTAATTAACAAAACACCAGTATTTCGTGCAAAGAATATGTATTGAGTAAAATGAGCTTCTAGTTCTAAACAAGCTAGTTTAAACAACTAGCTGACGATTAGAAAAGTGAACTATCAACTGTTAATTTCGTAGGGTTTATATACTCTTTTAAGGGTTGATAGTTGACAAATTTCAATGTTGACAAAAACAAAAGTAACATTTGAAGACAAAAAAAGAAAAGTTGTAAATATGGTCATGTTTTTATTGTTTTCCTCTTCTAAATAATAGTTGAATTTCTCAGGTTGGAGAGTTGCATAAGATGTAACAATTTTAGTAGGACAAGTCCAACAATCAAGAAAACATGTAGATTGTATATTTGACTGTTTTTATATTCTACCTTAATAATGATATTGAATTGATTGAGTTAGTAAATTTAGCATCAGCATATGCAGAGGAAGTATATCTGATTAATGCATGTTAAGAAGAACAGTATTGTGTATACAATACTGTTGAATAGTCAATATAATCTAAACTTAGAATTGAAGCATAATTGATAATTAATTGATAATTAATGCTAGGTTGCAAATAGCAAATATTCTTTATATAATTTAATAGGTTTTATTGCTGCGTAATGTGTATGCACTGCCCTACGCGAAACTAGGTCACTACTGCTTATCTTTATCAGTGCTATCTGCATAGTACAATACTGGTTCAATACTACTTCTCTATTTTAGAATATAGCTGACGAATGTATGTGTACATTATCTGTTATATAGTCCGCGACAAAAATATTTGTATATGGAAAAAAAATAAAATTTATACAATTTTTACTATCTTTTTATCAAAGGTCAAGGTCAAAAATTAAAATTTCCTAAATTATAACCATTATTATAACCATACAATAACATTTTTTACTGTGGTTAACCAATTTTTCTTATTCTGTTTGGAATATTAAATATTAAAAAAATATGGATTCAACAGATAAACTTACGTTTAATTACTATTTAGACGAGATTAAAACCTTATCAAATCAGGAAAGTATACTATTTCTAGCTTATATAGAGCAACTTGAAATTAATAGTTGGGCAAATGTGCAGGATATCACTAACAAATTAAAAGATCCTTTGAAAAAAGAAAATATAATTAAAAATTTGCTTAACCACCTTAGTAAACTTTCAAAAGAGAAAACAATTAATATAATAAAAAAGATTGGTGAGGATGGTAATAAACAAGCTGAGGAATTGAGTGTTAAATTAAACGATCAATCTTCAGTTTGGGAGAAATTAGTAGCTGATACAAAGGAAGAAAGACAGAAGGATTGTGGTATGATTTCTTTACTTTCATTTAGTAGAGAAAAAAAAGTAAAAATCGAAGATATAAACACTCCAGTTAAACTATTAAAAATTGAATATGAAAATATTTTAGAAAGAAAACTGGTAGATATAGACGCGCCTTATGAGAATTTTTTTAGAATATTCAATAGGGAATGTTACAACAAAATCTTGATACAAGGTAAACCTGGTGGTGGAAAAAGTGTTCATATGAAAAGTATTCTATACAAATGGTCTAAAACTATTAAGAATAAAAGACTATTTCTATTTCTTATTCTAAAGAATATTCAAGGAAACAAAAGCATTTATGAGGAGATAATTGAACAAAACTTTAAAAACATTCCATATATCAATTCTGAAATTATTGAATTATTTTTTAAGGAAAAGAGAAAAGATGTTGTATTACTTTTAGATGGAGCTGATGAATTTCATCTAGAAAATCATAAAATCAATGACATCATTTATCAATTACAACCAAATCTTCCAACTGCAATATGGTCTCGTAAATGGAAAGCTCAAGAATTCGCAGATACTTGCGATATAGCATTTGAACTTATTGGATGGGATATTCCTCAAATCGAAAATTTCTTTACTAAATGCTTTATTAATGAACAAAAAAGTAAAATGTTTATTGAAGATGTTTTAGAAAAAAATTATAATATTCAAAAATTGTGTAGTTTACCTATTCTTGCAATGATTCTCTTCCATGTTTGGATAGAAGATGAAAAGATTTCCAATAAATCTCTATACAACATTTATAAAGATTTAGTTGAAATTATTCTCAGAAAAAATGAAGTTATATTAAATGACTCGGATAGAAAAAATCTTTACCAATTGTGTTTTATAAACCTTTCAAAGAATAGAATTATCTTACCTGAAAATGAAAAAGAACAAAAACTATTTCGGGAAGGTTTAAAAGGACTAATACAGATTTTTCCATCTGAATTTCATAAAACAGAATTACAATTCTATCATTTATCATTTCAAGAATTTTTTTCAGCAGAATATATAATAGAATTACTGGAAAAAGAAGATGACGATGGTATAAATACAATGAGTAATTTGGATAATATTGTCACAGAAACAAATAATACTAGAATCTATAGTGTCATTGATTTTATAAAAGCTTACAGTCAATCTATGTTTAATGATATTATTCTCTCATCTGAACTGATAAGAAAAATGTACAATTGTAGTCAAAATGTTGAAGAATTATTATGTCAAGATTGGGATGATTGCGATACAATAATCTTAGAAAATGATGATATTCATGATTACATTCTGGAAATTTTATTAAATACGATTGGACAATTTTTAAAAGTAATTTTCATAAAAAATATAAATATGAATATAACATTATTCTTTCAATTAATTTTGAAAAATGCTAAGAATTTAAATAAACTCATTATTCATCATACCTATTTAAAATTTCAATATTCATACGAGATAGACTTAACTGAAAAATTATGGAATTTGGAAGAATTTGAAATAAACGATTGTTTTTTGAATAAACAAATTATGATAGATGTTGGTGAAATTTTAAAATTTTGTCCTTCAATAGAAAATTTTACATTAACAAATTGTACATTATTTGATGATGATCAGAATTTAAAAAGAATTTTTGATGGATTAATATCAAATTTAAAACTAATTAATATTTCAAATTGTAATTTAAATGATAAACAAAGTCAAATTATTGGTGAAAAACTTCAGTATAATTCAACATTAGAAAATATCGATTTATCATATAATAAACATATTGGGAATTTATTCAAAAAAATACTAGATGCTTTGGAAACTCCTTGGAAAAATCTTAAACAAATCAAATTGGCAGAATGTAATTTAAATATAGAACAAATTGAAGATCTTTACAAAATACTTCAAAACTGTTATTCTCTAAATGCTTTAGATTTAACAGGAAATCCAAATATTAGTGAATTGGCAAACAATTTTCAACTTGACTTTTTTAAAAATATTAAAAATATTTTTCTTAAAAATTGTTGTATTAAAAAAGATAATGGAATTTTTTTTGAATCTTGTTCAATGCTACAAAATTTGGATTTATCAGAAAATAGAATAATGGAAGATGGTTTTAAGAATATTTGTAATGGAATATCTTTATCACGCAATTCTATAAAACAAATAAATCTTGAAAGTTGTTTTCTGACTGAAGAACAAGGCGAATGGTTTGGAGATTCCTTGAAAACTTGTACTTTATTAGAAAGAATTAATTTATCATTTAATAGAGTTGGTGAAAAAGCTTTTAAAAAAATATTGGATGGATTATTGCCATCATCTACTAAATTAAAAGTAATAGAGTTAAAAAGTTGTTGTTTGACAATTGAAATTGTAGATTGCCTTTCAAGCACATTACAAAAATGTACTTCATTACAAAGTATTGATTTATCTGAAAATGAGAAATTAGCAGATGGATTTCAATGTATATTTAAAAAATGTACAAAAGATTTAAAAATTATTAAAATTTCAAAATGTAATATTAATGAAACAGATTTTGAAGATTTATTACTGAATTACAATTCATTAGAAGTTATTGATTTTTCTTTTAATGAAAAAATTGGTAATGGATTTCAAAATATTTGTAAAAAATGGACAAATGGAATTTCTTCTCAACTAATTGAAATAAATTTATCTTATTGTAATCTTTCTGAAAACAATGGAATATGGTTTGGAAAAATGCTTTGTTATTGCAAAAATATAATAAATCTAGATTTATCAGGAAATGATAAACTTGGAAATGGAATTGATGAAATTTTTAAATGCTTCAAATTGTGTATGAAATTAAAATTTATCAAATTATCAAATTGTGGAATTACTTTAACTTCCTGTACATTTATGTGAAAATAATAAATTGCAAAATGAATTTTGAAGTTCTATTAGAGTTTTTTATAAAAAAGAATAGATGAATATTGCCACATGAAGTTGTGTATAGTAATATAGCTTAAACATAAAATACAATGAAAGTTGTTCAATCTGTTTATTCTGAAGTTTCAATTAAAGGATATGTCTTTTTTCATTGGACATAATCAGTTCTATGATTTATTCATGAATAGTGTATATGTGTTTCTTTTACATATTCAGATTGTTTATCATTCAGAGAACATTCCCCTTCAAGGTTAATTTGTTTTAAACTGTTGAAGAAGATTTTAGTCCATTACATACCATTTTAAATCCATTTTTCTGACATCCATTACAAGCCAAATCAATGCTTTCTAACAATGAACAATGTGCAAGTGTTTCTCCTAGATATTTAGCTTGTTCATCATTCAAAGTACATTTTTCAATGTTTATTTGTTTTAAACTTTTTGCAGAAGATTTTAGTCCACTACATACCATTTTGAACCCATTTCCCATACATCTATTCCCAATCAAATTTATATTTTCAAACATTGATCAATATTTAAGTGTTGTTCCTAGATATTTAGCTTGTTCATCATTCAAAAAACACTGTTCAAGGTTAATTTGTTTTAAATTCTTTGAGGAAGATCTGAGTCCTTCGCATATGACTAGAAATCCATGTCCCATATTACTGTTTTTTGATAAATCTAGATTCCTTAAGGAGAAACAATGTATTAAGTTTTTTCCTAACTTTAATGATATGTCAGGATTGAGTTTGCAATCTGATATATGAATATTTATCAGTGTACTTTTAAAGTTATTAAAATTTATATAAAGGTGGGGTTCAGGAAAGTTAAATATGATGAAATTTTTTAGATTTGTACATTTGGAAAGTAGATTAGGTGTTCTGCTATGTAACCTTTGTAGTGTTGTATATTCACTTATATTAAATGTCTCTATGGTTTGGCTAAGTGCTTGAATAAAGTCCTCTAAAATGTTATATCTATCAATAAATTTGATATCATATAATTCAACTGGAAAATGAAGCATAGAAATTAATTTTTTTTTCAATGCCCATTTTAAACATTCCAAAGTATCTTTTTTTAAAACTGTTAATGGTTCACTATTGACAGTTTCTTCCTCATTGACATTATTAAAGAAAATTTCAATATTCTGAATATTGAAAACTCTAATCTTTATAGTATTTAATAGTAAAATATTTTTATAATCAGACATAACTGTTTTGTGAGTTGTTATAGAAATATTTCCTACATAACTATAACAGTTTATGAAAAATTCATTATTTGGGTCTTTTATTGAACTATTATTTATCAGTATTTTCTTAAATCCATGTTGCTTTCTTTTAAATTTTAAAACTTCAAAAAAGCTATCCATTTCTTTTGCATAAAGAATTTTATTTTTTATTATTATCTCATGAAGATATGGATGTTCTTTAATAAATTTTAATGGATATTCTTTGTAAAAAATTTCCGAATTGTATGATATATCAATTAAACTTGTAAATTGTCTTCCAAATACAACTTCAATCATCCAATTTGTCTGTAATTTATCACTGGAAATAGTTAATTTTTGAATTTTTTCTCCTGATGAAATATTTCGCTTTCGTTGTACTAATACTCTAGTAATATTAATATTTAAATATGTAATATTGGTAGAAGTTATCATTGCTAGGAGTTGTTCATAGATCATATTATAAGAAAAGTGAATATCCTTATTCTGTATATCAATGTTTTTTATTAATGGAGAATATAGAGTAAGTTGATTGAATAAATAATAAATACTAATTGATGTGTTGTAGATGTAAATATCCTGTAAATATCTTCCTCTAATTTCTATTAATAAGTTAATTAAAGTATCATTTAAATGTTCATTTTTTAAAGTAATCTCTTTGCAATTTTCTAAACCACTTGATAAATAATTTTGTACCTTATCACTACAATCAAACATTTGCTTAGCAATTCGTGAAGCGAGTAGAATATTTTGAAAAATTGTTTTAGAATATTGTTGAACAAAATCTAAAGTGTTGTATATCTTTATATTATTAATTTCTTTTAAAATTGAATCTAAACTTTTTTCTTCATTTGAACAAATTTCCAATGTTGAAATATTTTGTTTATTTTTTCTTTGAAATACTTTTATTAAATATTTAGCTGAAAAGAATTCTTGAAAAGATAAATGATATAGTTGTAACTCTTTCTTTTTCAATTTACTTGGAACAATATCAATTAAACCTTTTAAACTTTTTTCAATAGCCTTTTCACCAACTGAATCCATATTAAAGATAATTTTACTCTTTGAAAGATTAATAAAACATAATTGATAAATTTCTTCAATGTCATATTGAATTTCATTTTCAGGTTCTAAATTTTTCTCTTGAACTATATTGATGAAATCATCATAAATTTGAAATAGAGTTTTGTTAAAAATGTAACCTTTTTCTTTCCAAATATAAAATAGAATCATAGCTAAAAGTGGTATTTGGCATAAATTTTGTATTCTTGGATGTTTATTAACAATATTTTCAACAAATTGTATTGAATCTTCAATATTTTCTGTTAAAAAACATTTTTGAAAGAAAGTTTTCATTTGTTGATTATTCCATCCAGTTAATTCAAATGCAATATCACAAGTACTTAGGATTTCTTCTCCTTTCCATTTTCTAGTCCAAATGGAAGTTGGAATATTGCAGTTCGCTCCGTTGATTATATCATTGAGTTTATGATTTGAAAATTGAAATTCATCTGCTCCATCTAGTAATAAGATTATATCTTTTGTCTTTTCTTTAAAAAATAGTTCAATAATATTTTCATTAACATATTCAATATTTTTAAAATTTTGTTTACAAATCTCTTGATAAATTGTTGTGTCTTTTTCAACATTTCTTAAAATAATGAATACACACAATTTTTCATGATTAGTATTCCATTGATTATTTGCCCACATATGAATTATATTTTTCATATGGACAATTTTCCCTATTCCTGGTTCTCCTTGAATTAAAAGCTTATTAAAATCTGTATAAAACATTTTATAGAAGTTTTCATAATCTATTTCTGTATTGATGAGTTTTGAATCAATAATATCTTTTTGAACAATTTGTGATATTTTAATGGATGTAACAATATCAGTAAGTTTAACTTGTTTAGTTTTACCAAATGGTAGTAGCTTAACTGTTGAGAAATCTTTTCTTCTTTCTTGTTTTGTATCAGAAATCAATGTTTTCCATACACATTCAGGATTATTTAAATAGTGGACCAAATCTTTGCTAATATCACCCATATCTTGTAAAATATCAACAATATGTATCAATTTAAAGTTTTTCAAAATTTTAATGAGCTGTACAATAGCTTCACTATTTTGTTTTTCATATTGATATTTTAGTAGATTATTTGCATCTATGGAAATGAGTCTTTTTGAAACTAAATGATCACAAAACAATTCAAAGGCTAATGGCTGATTTAGTAAGATTTTAAAATTGTCAATATAAAAATTGAAGCATAATTTTTGTATAGAATCCATTTTGTAATTGCTCTTTAAAAAAGTTATGTTATCTGGATGTTTAAATATTATCTGTAAAATAAATTTATTTCTATTAAGTGAAACTCCAAGCAAAAAGAGAAGTGAATTTTTACTAGTGTATCTACAATGGCATAGAATTCATGAATCTTAAAAAGCATTTCAAAAGTGCACAACATAAAAAACACATTATAAAAATTTTTGCTTAGTCATGATTATTGTTCTGCAGGTATAGAGACCTACTAAAAATTTTATTACTTGTTTATAGACAATAAAATGTGTTTCTAATTAACAATCTCTAACAGTAAAGTTCCTTTATAGCAATTTATTTTTAAAAACTACAGGAAATGGAAATACTGTACAATCATTAATATGATTATTAAAAAAAATGAATAAATTTGTAAAAGAAAAACTTACATATTACTCCTTTTAAGTTGTTTAATGATGCTTGTTTAGTGGTTGAGCTCTTCATATTACAATTCTAGAAATATGTAAATTTGACACAACATTCCTTGAAATAAATAGTTAACAGTAGCATTCTGCACAATGCCCAACCAGGTGTGTAGGTAGATACACAAAGTCGCCTTTGGGGTTTACACACTGTACATTCATTTATAATGACATTTTCATATTTAGACTGTATATATTACTGCTAAGGTCTGAGTTTGGCCAAATGGTGATTGGCCAAATTTTGTTTTCAGCCTGTCATCCAGGCCTCTTTTGGTGTGTCCTATGCACCTATTCACTGTTTCCAGCTTCTGTGTCACACTCATTTTTCCTGCGTTCTTCGCCGTTACAAAGTTATTTCAGAGAGTAAACAAAATTTGATATTTTACAAGATTTTGCTTCCTTGTATTATGAATTTATAAAGAAAAAAAAATTTTAATCTCCTTCAAAGTTTTGCCATAGTAAAAATGCTATTTGAGAGAAATTTGAAAAACAGTTTCTTTACTCAAGTTGCATATTAGCAAAATATCAAATATATTATTCTGCTCTAATATTACTTTGTTTAATTGCTTGAGAATATTCTTTAAATGTGCTGAAGATTTTTAAGGTTTTCTAGTGTTTTTCTTAAATATATTTAATACACAAAACACTATTGAAATTACTGATACAACTGTCACTTCTTTTGGATAATTTAATACATAAATTGAGTAGTAATGGAATTTATCCTATATAGAGAAAAGTATAATATTGAGTAATTAGTAAGTAAAAATATGGTAAACTACCAACTTGAAATATTATCATTAAAAGGAGAAATTGTGAAGCAACAAAGAAAATTACAGCTAATATCTATGAATAGAATTTACTAGAAATTGAAACAAGGGCAGTAAAATGTCAAGTGTATCTATGAACTAACTTTTACACTTACTATTTCTTTGGAACAAAGAAGAGGAGAATCGTTAAAAGAAACACTTGAATCCACCAAGATCAGTTTCCTGCTGCCTACAACTATCAAGGTTCTGGAATACACCACAATCATTCAGTTTGGCAAACTATATTGGCAACCTCCGAATATGAAAATTACAACTAACCTGGACTACCTGGAAGATTGTTTACCAGAGCAGTCCTATTGTGAAACAGAAGAAGCAATTATTGTCTTAAGAAACCTCAAAAATAATTACACAGGTGGGCAACAATCACCATAGACAAAAAATTAGCAACAGAATTACTGGACATCCCTTATCAAGACAGTTTTTTGTAAAATGTTTTTTCAAGTTGTTTCCATAAAGTATCCAAATATTTTTAATATTTTAATTCATTGTCCTAAATATAGAACAATATACAAGATTCCCCTCTTTGTTTCCAATTTCTGATACAGGATACTAATAGCAATAATTTTGCTCTTATTTTCACAATCTATGGAATTATTGTACCACTTGAAGTATGGTTTACTGGTTTTACATATTATTTTCTATATAAATAGGTTTATGAAACAAAAGTTTGTCCTTTTGGAAAATTCTTCCAAGAAAGTTAAATTTACATTTTCCTATAAAATATAATCTGAGAAGACATGATAAATATTCTCTTATGGACATTAATATCAATACTAAGTACTTTTCTATATATAAAAAAAAAAATGTTTACCTACTTTTCTTAGAGTTGTATTCCAAATTTCAGATTCATAGTAATAGTTATATAAAGTATTACATTCAATCTATGAACATGACTACTTCCAATGAACAGAGTGTTAAAAAGGATATATTAGAATAAGATGTCTTAAGGGAATGTTTGTTAAGATTATAAATAGGTCATTTATGTCTTCAAGTAGTTTTAGAGAGGGATCAAGATGGTGGCAATAGCCTTTAGGGCTAAGGGAAAGAGGATTGGCAAGATACTAACTGACTTTTCCTATTGATGATTTCTAATCCAGGGTGGTATTATTTTTTTTAGGAAAATCATATTATTAAAATTATTTTCACGTATTGCTTTCTTTTTTTTGAAATACAGATAATTAAAAAAGAGTTAACTGAAAGGAGAAATGTAATACTCCTCTTATTTCTGCCAGAATGCATACTCAAATTTCTCTGATTACTGCAATTATCATTTGTGATATTTAAGAAACGACAAACAGCATATATATTCCAGTCTTTGACATTTGTTCTTTATGTTCTTGTACAAGTTTTAAAGAAGTAAGCTGAAAGAAGAAGAAAAAATCTGTAAACAATGAATGAAACTTTTGAAATATCTTATAAAAAATCAGTGGAATTGGGAAATACATTCTTAAAAATAAAAGATAATTCAATATTTATTTTAATATCATCGATTTACGGTTTAATTATGGCATTTGGAATATTTGGAAATATTGCAATAATCATTATATTTTCCAAAGGAAAACTCTATAAAAATACTCAATACGGCTTTTTTCTTCGTTTCATCGCCTATATCGATCTATTTTCTTGTTTAATTTCGTTTCCGCTAATTTATCATAGAGACATTCAAAATCGTTTTTTGCCTATATCCAATCCGTTTATTTGCAGTTTTATAATAGTTTTGCAGGGTGTTTTTCCCTGGACATCAGTAAGTATGCTACTATTGATTTCAATAGAAAGATTTATAGTCATTGTGAAACCATATACAAAGATCAGTAAAAAGAAATGGAGAATAGTCAATTTAATTTATGTTTTGTTCATAATTTTTATATCATGCCTTTACTCGGTTGAAAATGATAGTTCAACGGGAAAGTATTTATGCTACACGTCCGGATCAACGTCTATATATGGAGCTATTGTTTTAAATATAGTATCAAGTGGGATTGTTGGTATTCCAATCATTTCGACTTGTCTCTATATAATCATGTTTTACAAACTTAGAAGACAAAAATCTTTAATTGGATTGAATTCTACAACTCAAAATGAAGAGAATAGTATAAAAACACAGCAAAATAGGAGAAGAACAATTAAACAGATGCTTATTTGTTTCTATCTAGTAATGTTTTACATAATCTTTACAATTCCAATACTTTTATCCGCTTCACGAGTGTTGAAAGCCAGAGAATCAGTATTCTATCATATTATCTATTTAAATAATGTCATCAATTTCATCATTTATTTTTCAAGATTAAAGACATTTAGATTATCTTTTAAAGCACTTTTCAGTAATTCATCACTGGCAAAGATTAATATATCTACTCAGTAAGAAAAGTGAAGAAATTGGAAAAATATCAATGAAAAGCAAAAATATATTGTAAATTGTTGTTTGAAAAAATAATTCAAAATGTTTGTAATGTAATTGTATAAAAATAATGTTGCAAAGGATGATTAACAATACATTTGCAGCTAAATTAATGTTTAACTTAACTTGTTTCTATCTTATTCACCTTTATATAGATACATTTGACAATGGATAAATCTCAAAAGCTCAGAGTTTTTCAATCTCACTAGTGAATGTCATTACAGCTATTTAAAAAAAAAAAGACCAAATTACTTTGGTCAAGATGATCAAATATGATATTCCTCCCTGGAACCTAAACTTAACCCTTCAACAGGGTTAACAATTGTAAAATCTTACTCTTTGTGTATTGTATTTCCTTTCCAGAGATCAAAGATACAGATAGTGAAAAAAGAAAAAAGGTTAGAAAAGTTTGACAAAAAAAATCACGTGACAAAAAGATCTTTCAATTTGAATAAAACAATTTTCTTTTTTGTAGAAGGTTCTTTACAAAATTACCAAAACTTTGCACATCCTTTTGCATTAATTCATCTTTTGCATTTAAAATATATTCTGATGTTAAAATGTAGAATTTTCCTCTTTTGCCTCTCTGCAAGAATAAAAAAAGAGGAGAAATTATAAATATCTCACTTGTATAATGTTGCTATTGTTGAAGGTAAAGAAATTTTTGTTTTTTTTTAACCATTAAAAATATATGCTTCAACTCAATTAATCCATTATAGCACAAGTTTGCTTTATGAAAAGCAACAAGAATTTTGCAGAGGTCTCTTGTTAATTTTAAAATATTGGGAAATGTATAAAAAGATTGTAGGCCTTTTAAGTTTTCAAGAGAAAATAATAAATTGTTTTCATGTAGGAAGTGTTGATAAGTTTTAATGAATGTAATATCTGAAAGAGAAATGAGTATTTTAAGTGTTTAATTAATTGAAGAAACTAATGAAAGAGAAGAAGTTTTATTGCAGAAGTAAGAACATTTATTTGTGTTTAAAAGAAGCAGGCTGTTTGTCTTATTTTGCCTAAAGAAAAAGAACAACAATTGCATTAGTCATGTTATTTTCAAATCGACATAATTAAGCTCTACTACATTCTTTTCGCTTTTTCCTTCTTTTGGAATGCGTAATATGATGTTACATCCCGAAAAGTATACAATAAGGGATTAATCACAGAGTTTAATGGCAAAAAGAAAATAACCAATGTAACATATAATTCCTTTTTAATAACTAATTTAAAAAGAGTTCCATAGACTCCTGCAAAAATTGAATGAAGCTTACAAGATGAAAAGAGAGAGAGAGAGAGAGAGAGTTGTATTAAACCTAAAATTGAAATTGGAAACCAACAGCAAATATTTGTTATAACAACCAAAAATGCATTTATTTTAAATTTCTTTTGTTGACTTTCAAATGCATTTTTATTATTCATCAAATTTTTACTTGTCAATGTTTCATGCCATATTCTTATGTATAGGCCAAATATTATTAAACATAGAAGAGACATTAATATTCCAAAAATGAAAAATGAAAATAACCATCCATCCAATTTTTCACTGGATATTTGTAGTGTAAAACAAACTGGACTACTTGAATAATAATTCTAAAGTAGACAGTTGGAAAATTTTTCTTTAATTTATTAAAACAAGTGTTTTTGCAAAGTTGCTTTATAAAATACTTGATAGATAAACAATGGAAGGGCTGATACTAATCCAGAATTTATCAAAGCAACAACAATTAGAATTCTTGTCCTTGGTTTTGTAAATATCTTCTTGAATGGGTAAACAATCATTAAATATCTTTCGAATGTTATCAATAGTAAACTTTGAACTGATAGCAATATTGATAAACTGCAAAACCATCCAATAAAGTGGCAATAATTGCTTTTTCTCCATCCATAATCATTCTCTATATAATTTCCCCTATAATAAATATCAACACATCCAATTATTGCGAAATAGATTGATGTACAAAAATCAGCGAATGATAGACTTAAGTGAAAGAGACTTATCTTTCCACTCTTTGAAAATAATCCCCTAAATAAAAGCGATGTAATATTTTCGATAAAACCAATTACGGAGAGAATCCAAAGGGTTGAACGTAACGATTTTGACCCCAAAAGATCAGAGCAGGAATTGAATAATGAGCTTGTTGGATAGCATTCTTTTATATCTTTATTATATTGCAATGAAAAGCAGCAAAATGAGAAATAGTCGCTATACAGAATTTGAAGAGACTTCAATGGTTTAATAAGGCTACTTTGGTAAAATAACGAAACGTATGTGTTTCCTAAAAGGAGAACTTTTAACGAAGATAAAGATTTAAATGAATTTTCTTCAATATCTTTAATAAATGATTGTTCTATTGTTAAATTTTGTAATTTATTCAAATTTTCAAACAATTTCTCATTGAAATAATGAATTGTTGTTGAAGTGAAATTTATTGATAATAAATGTATTGAATATTTTAATGAGGTATGAATATTCATACTTAAATTAGCTTTATTAATATTCAAAAATTGTAGAATATTTAATGAATTTGTAAAAATTAATGATAAATTGACAAATTTACAATCAATTAAAGATAGATTTATAAGATTTGGGAATAATTTCGAAATTGGTAAATTAATATTTTTCCAGTTGTAAAATGATAATACAGTTGTTGAATAATCAATTATTTCTAATGGAAATATTTTCATATTTTCAATGACATTCAATATTTCAATTGTTTTAAAATTTAATGATAAAATTTGAGTAAATAGAATTTCAAAATTCTTTATAGTGAAATCATTAAATTTACATTGAACTGAATGGAATTCTTGACAATTGCAAAAATTTGGACATGTTAAATTACTATTGCAATATAATTCATCATTTCCCTTCTGACAATCAACAATTCCATTGCAAATTTCATCAACAGAGATGAATGTTCTCTCTCTTCTACATTTTAAATAGCCTTTTGGCCTGAATTCGTCTATTTGAAGTGATAGTATGAATTTTTCAAAAAAGACTTTTTGTCTTCATTTTTCATTTACCGCAGTTGATTTCATCATCGTGATGAGTACAATGTACTATTCCATCGCAAACCTGTTTTATAGATATACAATATCTACTTTCAAAGCACAAATATTGGCCAATTGGACAATTAGTTTTTGAACAATTCTCCAATGCTGAGAATGGATAATGAACTTTTGTTAAAAGTTTTCCCATTGAATTATAAACAACTTGACATTTATAAATATTTGTATTATTTAGAATTGAACAAGTTTTTCTATGAAATCTCTTAAGACTTTGACATTCATTTTCATTTTCATCATTTTCATCGAAACAATTCACTTGTAGATCGCATTGTTTCATTTTTAATTCACATTTACCATCACATTTAAACTGTTGATATTTCTCGCAATCTTTATGAATTTACATAGATACAACTCTAATTCATTCAGTAAACAAGTAAACTAAACAAACAACCTAACCTACCTACCTATTTTTGAACTTTCAAAGCTACATTTCTCATCACTGCTATCAAAACAATTTTTCTCACCATTGCAAAAGTATTCCTTATCAATACATTGATGATTGTCACATCTATTAGTTTAATTGAAAACAATATAAAAGTGATTTCAATGATTAAATGATTAGAGCTAAATAGATTTATTTCTCCACTACCTATTTTCCATTTTACAAAGTGTAAATTCTAGAATCATTATGCAACTTTGAACAGAGGGATTAGTAGTAACAATGATTGTTTCTTACCACAGAACAACTCGTCAAGTTTATTTGGACAATCGTAAACGTAATCGCAAACGAATTGACTATTTATTGTTGTATTTGAATCGCAATAGAATACGGTATTCAAAGAACAAAATTGTTCATCCTCCCCAGAATAGCAGTCTTTATATCCATCGCATTTATTTATTGAATGTATGCATAAATTATCTTTGATACATTGGAAGAAATTTCTTGGACATTTTAATGGATTGGTATTCTCCAAAGCTTTTGACAATGAAATATTAAAAATATCTAATTTTCAAAATAGAAAAGCTTGATATTATTGAAAGATTAATTATTGTTGTTGTTATTATTATTGTTGTTGTTGTTGTTGTTGTTATTAACTGAGTTACTAAGTTTTAGGAATACCCTAAAATATCTTCCCAAAAAAACAAAAACCCTTTGTCTATTTATCAACAATAATAACTTTAGTTTTTTTTTTTTTTTTTCTACATGGAACTTTGCAAAAATTTGTTGTTATGATTCTCTTTTCACAATGGAATGAAAGTACTTTGTATTTAATTCCTGGATGATGGCCATGAGTTTCCAAATAATAACATTTTAAATTAGATTTCATGTGGAAAAATTCTTGAAATGGCTTATTTGAAAATAGCTTTAAACACCTTGAAATATACCTGAAAAAATCATTTATTGAAAAATTCTTCTCTTCATTTAACATACCTCTCTCTCTTATTTTACTGTGAATTGAATTTAAATGAAAAACCATAAAATTTTTCAGGTTTTCCATCATCGTAGACGAGTTGATCTTCTCCTTTAAAGTTCTTTAAAATTTTGAATTCTGAATGAAATAATTATTGAAAACAGGGTTATAAAGGTTACAGCAATGAATTTTATACTTCCGGGTAAGTAATGCTTATTTTCAAATACTTTTATCTTTGTTCCTTCTACGATTTGTGAAAAAAAATGAAAATCTCCGTGTGAAAGATACGACAATGTATAGTTTCTTTCATGGCAATATTCAACTGCTCTATTGATTGAAATTGGACTTTTGTACTCAAATAAACTGTAACAACCGCCATGAAAATGAAAAGCTTGTGGATTTGTACATAGAATTTCTGAAAGAATTTCAAAAACATTTAAATGTAAACTTGTTTATAGTAATTTTAGCTGTTAAGGCCTAGCCAACTAGGCTAAAACTTTATCTTTTCTTATGTTTTAATTTATTGAATTAGCTATTACCATGATTATTGTTACACTCCAGAAAGTTACCTTGAAAGACACCAAATACAACAGCTCTATTTAGGATGAAACTTATTAATGAAAAGATAAAAGAACAAATACAAAAAAAGAACAAATGTTGGCAGGAAAATGTGTATATGATTCTGGAATTGTAGATTAGTATCATTAGTCCTACTCAATATTATTCTATATTTAGGTAATGATATATTTAACATTCTTCTGCTAACATATATATCTCTCTGTTTGCTTGTAATATAAACTAAACTGTGTTGAATGTTTTTCAAATGAAATGTTGCACTGGGTTATATTATTTGCATTTGGACAATTTATTACAAATGCAAAGACTTTATCTACTTGTAGGTAAGTGTTGCCTTGACCCTTTAATTTACCATTTTTAAAGCCAAATGATTTGCAGATTGAATACATTTCATATGTTTTAAGACTTTTCAATTTTGGATAGTACCAGGCATAATTATAATACATAATCAACATTCCTTTATAACTAGTATACTTATGTTTACTTGTTGAAGACAAATAATTAGTTGGATCATTAAATAACACAAATGTATAATCTATATATTAATATTTTTGTCCTTTAAAAAGTTCTGATTTTCTGTTTAAATATCTTTCCAAACCTTTTATATTATTATCTCTTACGTCACAGTAGGCGGCGAGGGTAAAACCTCTTGTATATTTATCTTTTAGCCTACAACCGCTAAATCTATCACTATCATTCCAATCGCAATTGTATAAGAGAGGAATGTTATAAATTTGAAAGTGATAACTCAGTTGCGGGCATTTGTCGACGAAGCGAGAAGTTTTGAAATATGATCTTAAAGTGTGTGATAGTGGAAGGGAAACTTTTCTACCAATATTACATAAAACTTTACCAACATTGAGTTGTACAGGTCCACCTTCAAAAATAATTGGTGTGTAGCCAAATGTTTTTGATAAAAACATGTATGATAATAAGTGTTTGAGTTTTTTCTTAAAAATGAACAATTTGTGAAATTCTGTCATAGGTTCTATGGAAATATCTGTCAGATGAAAGCAAATTGTTTGTTTGTTTGTTTGTTTGTTTGTTTTTCAAATATTTTGGCTTACCCTTCAAATCACTTTTAGTACAATTTATTGATTTCAAATAGGTCAAGTCACTACCAGTTTTCCTTAAGTTTAATTTCATCATTTTGTTAGCAAAATCAACTACAAATTCTCTTTCTTCATATTTTAAAAGAGTTGTTATGTTCTTTTTATAAAATTGGGCCATTTCACAAACATTAGTACTACTATTTTCCAATTGTACTAATTTGAATGTTTTACTCTTGTACCTAGTGAAAAGCTGGTAGAGATGTGTCTCAGGTGACAGAAGGGCGTAGATATCTATTAATTAAGGGGGTTTTTTTGTTTCTTTTAGTTATTTTGCAATCAATCAATCAATCATAAAATTCAGTTTTATCTTACACGGAAAATTACGTTTAAAACATTTCAAACAAAACGAAGCTATAAAAGTCTCCACTTGATTCAACTCTTTTCTACAATGGATGACAAACATAGAAATATTTACTCATTCAAATATTATTTTCCTACAAAATGTGATGATCATTTTCAAACACAACTATTAGTGATAAACTATCTAATATAGATAATTTATGTAGGTCAATTACTTTTTTTTTCAATTGGAACACAAAATATTTTAAATACCATTTTGTGGATTGCAAGCTTCAGCTAGAAAATGTATATTATCATAACCTAAAAGTTGGCAAAGTTCCATATAAAATTCTCTTTTCACAAGAGAACCAAAAGCAACATTTCTTCTTTGTCCAGTTGAATTTACTCTAACAAACACTTTCCCATAACTTGATATATTGTCTTCAACAATTGGTTCTAGAAAATACGTAACATTTGTTTGATCTAAATTATATGATAGTATATTTCCCTGGAAACTGCATGCCAATGAATAAATAAAAGATATCAAAGAGGGAAATAAAACAATTCTATACAAAAGTCTCACAGTTCCTGCCATATTCCTGAATGAAAAAACTGCTACTGTCTTTATATCTATGTTTTATATA